>JAODPA010088142.1:0-24330 GCA_025585075.1 Nepenthes mirabilis
TCTCTTCTTCTTCCTTTACGTATCTTTACTATTCAATAGTGAAGTATGTGTACGCTTGCTAGGCTTTTAGCTCATGCTTGCTATCTCTCCTTTCAGATAAGAATGCTATAATGTGCGACAAGGCTAAGTGAGCTATAAAAGCAAGATAAGCAACCTGATCTCTTGTACGGAGCTTGAAGACTTAGATTGATTACTTAAAGGACAAGGGATGGTATCTCGGGAATTCCAAAGGTAAATTATGATGAATAGTTCAGTTTCTTGTATATTATGGTTTCATGCTTCCGCAAACTACTTATTGAGGTTATTATTTGGGTATCCTTTAGTAGGCATCCTTTCCGAGCCGGCATTGTACCTAAGTTATAACGTCGGTGCCACCGGAGGTGTTATGGTGGCTATGAGATCCTGTGGTTTGTTGATATATATATTGTATGTGTATCCGATTTACAAGCAAAAATTCTGCCCGCAATTCTATAGAAATGCATAATATAAATTATGGGCATTAGTGGATGTAACTATTGACGGAGGGTTATCTAAAGAAAATAACCTGGTCCGTCACATATATGCATATGTTTTCTACATGTGAGTATTCTGCTGGGCTTTGTGGCTCACTCTTGCTATTTTCAGATAAAGAAAGGCTTATGGAGGACGAAGTTGAGTAAGACCTTATGATGTAGCTTGATGATATAACTGGTCGGAGCTGAACTAGGAAGAACTTTAGTTGTCTTTTTCCTTCTGATGTTTTGAGGAAACTTGTAAAATTATTCCGCTGTTATGAACCTATTAATGTTAGCATGTTTTCGTGATTATTTTTTGGATACTGGGATTGATCTGTCTAGAAAGCATCTCTTGTAGTTCGGCAACATGAAATCCTGTGTGTGAAAGAAAAGAAAAATTTGTATGTCCACTTAATTATTATCTATTAATTCTAAATTAAGGTAAGGAATTTAGGCTTGACGGAGGTCCTATGTGGAAAAAAAAAGGGCCGGTCCGCCACAGAAAACCTAACAAATCTACAAATTTGGGCACTGAATCTACATATATGCATGCTTCGGTCTTGAGAATCATAAAACATAAACTTAATCGGGTATCGGAACGAGGATACCCGATAAAAATAAGAATGAAGTACAAGAAAATGAAAGGGGATGGTATTAGTACACTTACCTCATCCCAATCTATCACCTTTTTAACTAGCTTCTGGACGGATTCAGACTCGTGGGCCTTCATCTTCTCCTTCTCTCTCTAGTTCCCACACACACACACTCTCTCTCTCTAAAACCCAAAAATGGCTAGAAAAATGACAAGAGAAAACCCTCGCGTGCTTTTATACGCATAATGGCGCTCGAGTGGAGCTCAACCAATCATCGGGCGCCGGGATAACCAAAGGGCAGCGCTCAAGCGCTCATCGGGCGAGCATTGAGCGCGCCATTCTATTTTCGCACCTGGGTGGCACCTCGGGTGCTCCTCAAGCTCAAAGGTTCTATTTTTCATGCCCGGGTGGCACCTCGAGCACTAGGTGGGCACAGGTCAAGCCCGCATCGAGCCTGCAGCAAGCCTACTTCATTTTTTCACTGTCCGGGATCCGTTTTTACCCTTCTAACCCAATTTTTTTACATCCTTGGACTCTAATTTTGATAATATAACCTTAATAAGTCATGATTATTATAATATAACCTTATTTCTGGATTAAAATTTCACGGTTTTTTAACTTTAGTTTTCGATTTACCAATTCCAAATCTTTGGGCTTCTCAATCCAATTCTTCCTATACCCCTTGACATTAATTCATCTATTTTAACTTAATTACTCATCTTTTATGATATTTTTGGAACCAGTACCCTTATAAAGCCTAACTTCATCTTAATTATCATATTCTAAAACTCAGATCATTACACACCACATTCTAGATACTAAGTCCTCGTTGACCAACAATCTCCTTAGCGAAATCCCTCTCCTTACTCTATGTTATAGGGCAACAGCTCGTGGGTCTCATTTGGAAGGAAAAAAAGAAAATAATTGTGAGCTAACAGCTCAACAAATGCATCATATAGAAGGCAGTAAATAATATAAGCAAAGTTAAGCAGAAGAGGAATGCATGAGCATGAAGGAGATGCATGAACATAAACTTGGTCAATTATACTTAGGATACAATTTACTTCTTTTTTTGGGATATAATTGCTGCATAATTATTCATCTTTGTGGACCCAGGATAGTATACCCTACCAGCCAAGGAGCGAATAATCGAGAATAGATTATATTCACTTCACACAATCTAAGACCAAAGGTTCCTCCAAAATTTACATCCCGATGGTAGGATGGTTCTATTGTTTTTACTCCTCCAAAATTTATATCCCGAGAACAAGATGGTCAAATTTCTTATCCTTGATTACCACTGTAATGTCCTAAGGCATGTCAAGAATATCATCCGCTACTGTACGTGGCCAAGACAAATCCTTGAATATCTACTGTCATACTAGTGGCATGCCTAGGGATATTACCCTTCAAATATGAATGTACGGTCCTAGTTTCATGATTTTTTATTCTTTTGAAGGAAGATCTACCAAACTTCTTTTGTAAATATCTCCATTTGGGAGAATAAATCCATCATATACCCCAAATTGTGAAATTTTCCTCCGATTACCTGCATGATTTTTTTATCTTTTTTTCGGATTTACATCTTGTGATAATTTACTCTTATACATAATCATCGTGTAACATAGGAAAGGTGGGAATTCTTCCAACCGTGAGTCCAATTCGACTTTAGGGTTTCGAATAATAATTCTCTTTGAAATTTCTTAATGATAACATTTTTCGGAATGTACAATTAAGTATAAGCAAATATGCATAACTTGAAGGGAAATTAAACAAAGCGAAAGCATGTGAAGATACTCATTAATCTTGGATGAACAATGACCGCGATTGAATTTGGGTTCCCGAATGCTCCAAATGGTTCAAAACTTGGAAATCATATGCCAAATTTGTAATTGCTTACATTCCAGACATGAGTTAATTACAATTAAAGCTAAATCATGCACGAGAATCAAATTAAACAGGAAATTACAATTCAGGCGCGGGTTAGGGTTTGGTGTACCCAAAAACCGTGAAAAACTATAAATTCGGACACCCAAATGATAGCTTAGCATATCCATGACATGGGTAATGATATTCTAGACCCAAATTAAGCAAAAGCCCTAAAAGTTATTGGTAAAATCATCCGAACGCGGGGTTAGGGTTCCTTGTCCAAAAATCTATAAAAATGACAGATTTGAGCATGGGATTGACATATATGCATGTTTGGGTCTTGGAGACTACAAAATATAAACCTAACCGGTTATCAGAATAAGGATACCTAAAGAAAATAGAATAAAAATGTAAAAAAAATAAAAGAGAAGGCTATGAGTGCACCTGCCTCAACCTAATCTATCACATTTCTAACTAGCTCTCGGATAGATTTGGACTCGTGGGCTTTGATCTCCTCCTTCTCACTCAAGCTCTTCGTCCTCTCTCTCTCTCTAAATGTAAAATCTGCCAAAAATGCACGGGAGAATACCCTTGCGTGCTAGAGCACCAGTCGGGCAGTAATCGAGGGAGCAGTTCTATTTTCTCAGCCCAGGCCGCGCCTCAAGCACTCATCGAGCACTGAGGTTCTTTTTTTTGTGCCCGGGTGGTGTCTCAGGTGCTGGTCGAGCGCGGGATATGCCCACGTCGAGCCTGCAATATGCCAACTTCGCATTTTCGCCGTCTAAGACCCATTTTAACCCTTCTAACCCAATTTTTCACATCTTTAGACCATAATTTTGATTATATAACCTTAACAAGCCATGATTATCATAATTTTGAACTTGAAATCTTATTTACAGATTAACATTTCATGGTTTACAACTTCGATTCCTGATTTTTACCAATTTCGGATATTTAGACTTTTCAAACTGATTCCTCTCGTACCCTTTGACTTTAATTCATCTATTTAAACTTAATTACCTCCTAATTACTATATTTTGGAATCTGGAACCTCACCATTCATATTAACCACATCACGAAAACCAACAACTTATAATTCTCCCCCACTTATAAAAATTTTAGTCTTGAAATTTAACGAACCTCCAATTTTTATAATCGGAGGTAATCTTCTAGATTCTTTCTAGCATTCCCAAGTCAATTCATTGATTAAGCAGTTATCCCAAAGAACCTTGAGCATTTGAATCATCCTGATTCTTATTACACCATGCGTTCTATCAAAATCTAATTCTACCAAGTTTGAAGACAAACCAAATTTATTAACTACTTTTCCAACTTAGCTCGAAACCTCAAACAATTGAAAATTCTTACTTCAACCTACACTAAGCCTCAAAAGGAACTATTCCTTTTGAGCCTCAGATTGAACCTTAACATATGTGGGTTCGTCATATTTTCGCTGCGCTACTCTGATTATTTATCTAATTACAAATCATCCAACTGTAATTCATCATCACATCTACTTTAACTTGATGCCCAAAATTCATTGATCAAATTTGGCTAAGATTTCAGCATAAATCTCAAATCGCAAGGTCAAAACACTTTACATTCTCATTATTTTGTTGGTAATTCAAAAAACTGACATATCCCCAAAATATATAATCCATATTGAACACCTAGATTATACAGTAACCATGATTAAAATAAATCTTAGGGTAGCCATACCATAAGGACAAAGCCCACAATCTTCAAATTACAGCCGATTAGAAACTACAATTGTAGCAATCACCCAAAATTTTGATATAACTTCAGGTCATCACCCAAAATCTCAAAACCCAATTACTTAGCAATCTTAGGATTTGGTTGGCATACCGATGAGCCAACTGATTCATTCCGAATGTACCATCCATAATTACAGTGAGTGGATCTTTGAAATCGTCTTGAAATAAAACTATAAAGACTTCTCATTTCATAACTTCATAGCCGCGCTACTTCGAATACGATTCTGTCTCCCAATTCAAGAATACGACATGCCATTTCCCAAGTATTAGAACCTACTCATGATTTACCTTTCACAACCCCTACGAAGCGCCGAAAACATATTAAGTCTAAGGACTCCCAACATTAATTATCAGTACTAATGTTTGCTTTCCTTAAAAGACACCGAGGTTCTTCTTCACAGTCCTTAAACAGTTCTAAACACTGGTAATATCATAAGATCATCCTTCCTTTATAATACAATTATTCTAGCCCTTAAAACTCTTAGACAATAGTTATCTCCAAAAGCAATACCTATAAATCCTTAAAGCAAGGATATCCCCGGCTATCCCTAGCTATGGGTGAAAAATTTCAACTTATGGGTCTCTCCCCCACTTAATTCGAGGGTAGCCACCTATTACGATGCAAGAAAACATAATTCTAGTTCTTCCTTAAAAACATTTCAATCTACTGCAATTCACTTGATCCCTCGGGGATCGATCCAAATAACATGGTCAACAATTTACCCTTCATTTCTCAAAAGCTATCATCACATATCTCATTTTGACAAACACAGATCTCTTCCAATTCAATGTCCCATGAACGCTACAATCTTCGTGGAATACTTGTTGGATAACTTAATAAATTCAGTTAAACCCAAGATGACCATACACCTCCACGACACTAATCGGTCTTCCCAATTAGCCATTGCTTAAAGTCCTATAGATTCAAAATCATGTTATCAAAGAGCCACATGTTCAACAAGGCTTTTCCTCAAAATAAACTCACAGTCCCTTTCTCAATTGGGTATTCAATTAACAACTGTTCTTGACCCATGACACAATCTTCAAGCAAAGTGTGTACACCCCATGATCCCTCGAATTCATAAAGGAGGTCATCATGAAATTGACCTAATTAAGATCAGAAGATCCAATCTATAAAACTCACAAAACACCAGCGAACCTCCAAAACCCAAGTGGTGTTGCCAGAACTGATAACAACTATATCTAAATTTTGAAGGCTACGGTAGGCGCCATTCTCAATTATCTTCAATTGACATCAAGTCTTTGCATTAGATCAAACGAGTCACTCATTTATCTCCCAGTGCTTGTTTATCAAATCATTCATTACCCTAGCAAGCCAATTTTAATCATTCTGCATGCAATTTTATCAATTCATCTTACTACCCCAAAGGCTCCAAAGTATCCCGTAACGGCACCTAACCAATGCTCCTTCGATTCCATACAAAGTTCTCAAAAGTTAGTGTTGATTCCAACACAACCTCGAATTATCTATCAAAAGACAAATCAACCTGATCTTTTCCTCTAAGGAATATCCTCAAGGACTTCCACAACCAAACTCCTTAGTAACCACCGAATGACTTTGAGGGGTGACCTCATTTGCTAAATAGGGCTTGGTGCAGATCCTCATTAAACAATTCACAAACAAAACAATACTAATTTTGTCACCTCTCTTTCAACAATGCCCCATATTTAGAATTCTATAACCTGATTGCAAAGCATAATATCTTACTAACACAATTTATACCAACATCCATGAACACCATTTCAATTTCTATAGGATTCGTACCACCTAAAAATTCCATCACTCAAACACTTACTAAATCGATCATAATTTGACATTCTTAAATTGATTACACCGGAAATCAACTCCAAGTTTCACTAACCTCTAACCATCAATCCCACCTTATCCATCATACTTACTAGGTTGACTAAGTATCCCTTCTTAGCGAATTACTAGCCTGACAAACACAACTCATTATAGATAAAACCTAAACTCTAATCCAAAATCAATTAACCCAAGTCTTGAATCAATGTCGATCAACTTAAATACTAAATCCCAACTTAATTCTAGCATAAATCAAACAAACTACATATCTAAAACTATCCAATTGGACTTAATTATTCTATGGCTGCTTCTACTTATCTGATCAATCTTAATCTATGACGGAACAGATTTTTTTTCTCAAAAGCTTCCGTCAAGACAAGAACAGGGCTAACATACAAGGTAAGACTTCTGCAGAAATTTTGATAGGGTTACCTTTGAACTGGATGAAACTCCAAAAATACACCCTATATAATCGACTATCACAAGCACACAACTATCAATTATCCACAATTCTTTCTACAGCATTCATACACAGGATCACATGTGCTATCTATGGCATAAATCTATAAAAGCTTTAGTTACACTAACAGTTCAATATCTAGATGCCATCTAGAACCTGTATAGTATATCCAAAAGTTTAGAGCGGAAGCTAAATTATTAACCTACAGAAGTATAGTTTTTCTTTTACTATCACATACATCATATGCATTCTATACAAAACCCGCGTGTGCATGAAAATCTATCGATACAAGATCAGTATACAAAATCACATGATCAAACAAGTCTATACGTCAACAGGCTTTCCCAAAATGCTTCAGGTCCTCCAAAGTCTTCAGAATTTTCTTTCGGTCACTCTTTCTCGTCGGGCACTACCTCTAATGTCTCATCTGGAGGGGAAAAATAATAAAACAGTGAGTTGGGGCCCAGCAAGGTACATGCATATGAATGATAAAACAATAATGCAGAACGGTCATATAACAGTGCAGAAACAGAACGGTTAAACTGTAATCGGTAACTGAAATCAGTATACTGTAAACTGTAAATGATACTCTGTAAACAGTAAATGAGACCATGTAAACTGTAAACGATACACTGTAAACTGTAAACTATCTCTGTAAACTGTAAACGATACTCTGTAAATTGTAACGAAGTATAATGGTAACAGACCCTGCAAGTATACCCTACTAGTTGAGGGGGCGAATAATCGAGGATAGATTGTGTTCAGTCCACACAATCCAAGGCCTATCACTGTAACATTTATATCCCATCCCGAGGGATCTCTGTACTGTATGCCACCTGAAGGTAGGCCTGTAACTGTGGTTCCTCCTGACTTTAACGCCCTGAGGAATGGGCGGACTACAAATAACTCCATGGACAGAGTTATCCTCGATTACCACCGTAAAGTCCTAAGGTATGCCGGAGAACGTATCCGGACTGTAGCCAGTCTTTGGTCCTAAATAACGGTATCAGAAATAACCTCTTTATTGAAAACCTTCTTTCATAATTATAGTTTCACAATTTACTTTCAGTTAGCTTCAGAACGTACATGAAATTTTCATCGGTACAAGTCCGTGTAAATTTTCAAAATAAATTATACCGGGCGCTTCATTTCAATATCAATTAACTTTTATATAACAGGAGCTACGGTTAAAAATTATTAAAACCCCTTCATTTTCGTACCTAGGGTTTCGCCAAAACTTTCGGACTCAAATCGATCTCTAAACATGTGCTTATTCATGAAATTAATGCCATAAATCCATACACATACATTAAAACATGCAATTTAATCAAAAATTTTTAATATTTTTGAGTTAGGGTTTCACACATACTTTCGAAACCAAATCGAATACTATTTACATGCATGTACATGAAATCGAAATCGAAACTTGCAATAAACATGGGTAAACACGAAAGTTAACTGAACAATCGAAGGAAACATGCTTCATTTACTTTAAACATGCATAACATCATTTTAGAGCATCTTTATCAACTTTAAAGCGAGAGAAAATGGTAAAAATGAAATACAATGTCCGAATTACAATTTCATTGGCCCGATCTATCGTTATTTTTACCGGGACTGGATTGGAACAAGTAATTTCCCTTTCTCCTCTTCTCTTCTTCCTCTTCTTCCTCTCTTTCTTGCGTGGTCTGCTCTCTCTCCCTTCCTTTTCCTTTTTCCCCTTCAATTTATAACAAAAACAAAGTCAGCACGTGGGCAAAAATCGAGGCCGCCTTCGAGGACAACTCAAGCACTTGGTGAGCAGCCTACATTCTGCCAAACGCCCTTGAGCGCCAAGCGGGCGCGCTGCGGGCAGGCTATATTCTGCCAAACGCGCTCAAGGGCCCAGCAGGCGCGCAGCGAGCGGGGCAACTACTTGATTATCCGCTTGCTGCAGTGCCTAAGGCGCGCAACAGGTGCCACACAGCTGCTTGCTGAACTCAGGGATTTTTCCAACTTTTTACTTTCAGCCATCATTTTCACCACTTATTTGGCCCCATAATGATACTCATCATTCTAATTACTTCCAATTTTCACATTTTTTGATTCCGGGGCCTCACACTCTCCCCCACTTAAAGAAATTTCGTCCTTGAAATTAAATAAACTATATACCTCAAGAGAACAAGTGGGGATACTTGCTTCAGATCTCTTCTTCGTGTTCCCAAGTGGCCTCCTCCGATGAATGGTTTCTCCAAAGCACTTTTACCCGGGGGATGGTCTTCGTATGCAACTTCTGATCCTTTTGGTCTAGAATTTGCAATGGTTCCTCAACGTAGGACAAATCCTTGTCAATACCCAAAGATCCATAGTCAATCACGTGTGCTAGATCATGGACGTACTTTCGAAGCATCGATACATGAAACACATCATGTACGCCCATCAGATTAGGTGGCAACACCAACCTATAGGCTACCTCCGTGATCCTTTCCAAAATCCTAAAAGGGCCAATGAATTGTGGCTTCAGTTTCCCCTTCACTCCAAACCGGAATGTGCCTTTGGATGGTGAGACCTTCAGAAATACAAGATCTCCTACCTCAAAACTCAATTCTATCCTTTGCCTATCCGCATAACTTTTCTGTCGGCTCTGAACAACCTTCAAATTATCATGAATCACTTTAATCTTCTCTGCTTTTTCTTTCACAATCTCTAGGCCCAAAATTCTTTTGTCTCCGGTCTCCTCCCAGTGAATCGATGACCTACACTTTTCTCCCATACAATACTCAAAAGGTGCCATGCCGATACTAGCTTGATAGCTGTTATTATAAGCAAATTCAGTTAGTGCCAGATAAGTATCTAAAGTTCTTTTCATTTCCAAAACAGAGGCCCTCAACATATCCTCAAGAATTTGAATGGTACGCTCAGATTGGCCATCAGTCTGAGGGCGATATACAGTACTAAATTTCAACTCTGTCCCCAACTCCTTATGTAAGCTCTCCCAAAACCTCTAGACAAAAAGTGGATCTCTATCAGACACAATGGAGGCAGGAACTCCATGAAGCCTCACGATCTCGTTTACATACAATTGAGCCAACCTATCACGCGAGTAGGTCATCCTGATTGCCAAGAAGTGGGCTGATTTTGTCAGCTGATCAATTATAACCCATACGGCGTCATGATTCCTAGGTGTAATGGCCTAAATCCTAGAATATAGAAAAAATCCCTGATGTCAAGTTATAATTACAAAGGATGGTGATCCAGTCAACAAAGTGTTGACCGGAAGGCATGAACAATTACAAAGGATGGTGATTCGGTCAACAAAGTGTTGACCGGAAGGTGTGATCCGGTTACATTTTATGATGACCGAAAAATGTGAATAAATGAAAGGACGGGAAAGAGGAGAGAAATCCGGTTAACGCCAGTTAGTTGACCGGAATGTATTCAAATGAGAACATGAATCCGGCGAAGGTCAATTGATCAGAAAATTTAAAGAGGAAACTCTTCGAAAAAGTAAGGCCATAAATAACTTAAAAATTAATGAGAAACTCTTGGAATATAAAGCCATAAATAATATACTCCGAAACATTCCACTTAATGAGACCAAACCAAACGACGTCCGCTAGACCCAAGGCCTATAAATAAGAACTAGATGGCGTGGGAATGAGGCACGCAATAGAGTTTTCTAGTAAAGGAAGATCAAAAGTTCAAAGCAAAGTAAAAGGCGAAGTAGAAGAAATCAAGGCAAGAGTACTCACCGCCGTTTTTAAAGTTCATGATTATGCATGTTTGCTACGCGAGTATATATGATATTCTTATGAAATTATGCATGTACAATGTTTGTTATGTTCTTGTGATTTATCGTTCTTAATCGCATGTTTAAAAGAAACTCTAATATTTATGGTGTTAGATTTTATTCTGCTTGAAGTATATGATTAATTGTCGACCTATATGAACTCTGATAATTGCATGTTTAAAGAAAAGACTTTTAACTTTTAAGAAAAAGAGCTTCGGATTTTAAAGAACTCCAGCTTTTAGAGCTTCGGACCTTAAATGAAAATGAGCTCCGGTTTTTAGAACTCCGGATTTTAAAGAACTCCAGCTATTTAAGTTTTGATTTTTAATGGAATTAGAACTCCGGCTTCTGAAAAAGAGCTTCGGCTATTTTAAAAAAAACTTTGACTATTTAGAGCTTCGGTTTCAAAAGAACTCCGACTATTTGAAAAAGAACTCCGTCTTTCTGAGAAAAGAACTTCGGCATTTTGGGAAAAAGAACTCTGCATTCTTTAAAGGAAAAGAACTTTGGCTTTAAGATGGAAAAAGAACTCTGGCTTTCTGAACTCCGGCCTTTTGTGAAAAACACTTCGGCTTTTAAGATTAAGGCTATAAGAACAAGAAAAATATATATAATTCGGACAGCAAGTGGAACTCTATGACTTCTGACTTTTGAACTTTTATGGATGGCCATTAAAAGATATGAACTATGAACCGAGTTTCCATTAAACTTGCTGTTAAAGATAGATGAAGGATATTGGAGTGACACTCGAGGACTGCCTCCTGGGCCACAGGGGGAGACTTTTGGTGGCATATGACTTTTGGACTACGGCCCCTTATGCCTGGTTAAAGACATTACCTCCCGCCTCGCGGAGCATAATGAGGGGATACGGCCTCAGTTTGTGGGGTTACGCATAACCCATCCTCGATGTTATCCGCTCCCATCCGATCCCTAAAGAAGATAAGAATTTTCAATGGTTTGTATGACTTTTCCGAAGACAAGATAATAAGAAAAAGAATAAGAAAATTTCGAACTAAAGAAGAAACGATCTAATGATTTTCGTCTGCTAAATTATGAAACTCTGTTTTGATCTGCTTATATATATATACTTACGTTTTCTACATGTGAGTATTCTGTTGGGTTTTGTGGCTCACTCTTGCTATTTTCAGATGAAGAAAGGCTTATAAAGGACGAAGTTGAGTAAGACCCTATGATGTAGCTTGATGACATAGTTGGCCAGAGCTGATCTATGAAGAGTTTAATTTATTTTTCTTTTTTATGTTTTGAGAAGACTTATAAAATGATTCCACTGTTTAAGAATCTATGGATGTTAGTATATTTCCGTGATTACTTTTTGGATATTAAAATTGAAAAGTTTAGTAAGCATCTCAGGCATTTCAGGTCCATCTAACCTTAGTATTAGCCGGCCTTGTATGAAATTAAAATTAAAACTGTAAGGCCAACTCATGTAATTTGGCCTCTTGAAATCCTGTGTGTAAAAGAAAAGAAAATTTTTATGTCCACCTAATTTTATCCATTAATTTACTTTAAGGCAAGGATTTAGCCTTGACGGCGGCTTTATGCGGTGGAATAAGGCCGGTCCGTCACAGTTGGCATCAGAGAGTGAGAACTGAGATACTTTTGGTTAATTTGAATCAACACGGAAACTCAGGACAAGATCAGTTAAGGCAAGAAGAGGGTTAGCTTTATTTATGCTTTGGATGGAGACAATTGTGATAGCTATCTTTAGACTAATTGACTAACGAAGATATTCTTTTCAGACATTAAAATCATCCCTGAAGTCATGTCTAACAGGGGAAGGCAAAACGTACAGATTAACAACTCTACAGATTGGGAGGCAAGGTACTTGAACCTGTTAGACAGAATGGCTAAAGTTATGGAAGCCTTGACTCCACCAACTCCACCAACTTCGGTGACCACCCCAATTCCTATCCATCAAGAGAGGTCGGTCTACGATCATTTTACCAACGAGCGAGTTCCTGAATTCTCAGGGGAACCCGACCCGTTGAAGGTAGACATCTGGATCCAATGACTGAAGAAGGTGTTTGCGATAATTAAGTATCCTGCTGGAGATATGGTTCTCTATGCCACCCATAAGCTGACGGGTGAGGCCTACCACTGGTGAGAAATGCATAAGAGAGTTTTCAATATGCCAGACCGGGATATTAGTTGGAAAATGTTTGAAGTAATATTTTTGGAGAAATATTTTCCCTGCTAATCTTCGAGGACAGAAGGATGATGAATTCCTTCACCTAAGGCAGGGTACTCGCTCTATGGCGGAGTATGATGCAAAGTTTACAGAGTTATCTCGCTATGCTCATTATATGGTGTAAGACCAGGAGAGGAAGGCTAGGAGGTTCTTTCAGGGATTAAGGGACAATATTAGGAGTCACCTTTCCACTCTAAAGTTGGCCACGTACGGAGACGTGTGAGAAAGGGCTATCATCTATAAGAATGAGCTGGAGAGAGGAGCAGTTCTCAGGCAAAGGACTTTTAGTCAGACTTCATGGGCCAATGCTAGTGGAGGTCCTTCTAAGAAAGCGAGACTATTGAGGTTCAGTGGGGAGCAGAGCCAATCTGTATAGATTTCCTGGACTCTAGCTAGTAAAGCATGTGATAATTGTGAAAAATCACATGAAGGGAAGTCGTGCTATAAGAAGTTAGGGGTTTGTTATAACTGCAGCCAGGCTGGACATGTGATCAGGGATTGTCCACTCACCAAACAAGTCCCAAGATTTAAGCCTCCTATTCTAGTTAAGGTGTTTGCCGTGTCTACAAAGGAGACCGAAACCTTTACGGAGGTAGTAGAAGGTACACTTTCTATTTGTGGCACTTCTAGTAATATACTCTTTGACTCCGGATCCACCCACTCATTTGTCTCTCATGAATTTACAAAATATCTTACGACCCACCCTCAAGTTCTTGGCTGCCCTTTGATGGTCGCCTCACCCACAGGGTCGTCCGTAATTTTAAATGTGGTATATTCAGAGTGTCTGATAGAATTAAATAAATGCATGATGCCTGTTATTCTGATTTTGCTGGAAATAAAGGGCTTTGATACAATCCTTGGAATGGATTGGTTAGCAAGGTATCATACCAGCATTGATTATTTCCGAAAAAGAGTAGATTTCACAATCCCTGGAAACAAGCCCTTCTATTTTCAGGGAGTCCGGCGTAAAGAAGCATCTTGCTTCATTTCAGCCCTCCATGCACAGCACTTGATTGGTGATGGGTGCCAAGCTTATCTAGCCTTCGCTAGTGTGACTACTAAAGGTCAAGGGACTCTGGCCAAAGAGATTCCTGTGGTACGGGAGTTCAAAGACCTATTTCCTAATGAGTTACTGGGGCTGCTGCCCAAGCGGGAGCTAAAATTTGGAATAGAATTGGTGCCAGGGTCAGCACCAATATCCAAAGCACCACATAGAATGGCACCGGCAGAACTGAAAGAGTTGAAGCAGCAACTGTAGGAGTTATTAGATAAGGGTTTCATTCGACCGAGTGTGTCTCCATGGGGCGCACCGGTTCTGTTTGTAAGAAAGAAGGATGGAACCTTGATGTTATGCGTGGATTATCGTGAACTAAATAAAATTACCACCAAGAACAAATATCCTTTGCTAAGGATTGATGACCTCCTTGATCAGTTATAAGGAGCTTGTGTATTCTCAAAAATAGATCTTAGATCCGGATATCATCAGCTTCGGATCAGAAGGGATGATATAACAAAGACTGTGTTCCGGACTAGATATGGCACTATGAGTTTGTGGTGATGTCTTTTGGGTTAATTAACGCTCCAGCCGTATTTATGGATTTGATGAACCAAATTTTTTAACCATACCTAGACAAGTTTGTGATCGTCTTTATTGACGACATCCTTGTGTATTCGAAAAGCTATAAGGAACATGAGGAGCATTTACGGACTACACTCCTGTTCCTTAGGGAACACCAGTTGTTTGCCAAATTAAAAAAAAGTACGAATTTTGGTTAGAGGAAGTGGGATTTCTTGGACACGTCATCTCCAAGGAAGGGATTTTCGTCGACCCTAAGAAAGTGGAAGTGGTGGTAAAGTGGAACCAGCCAACCTCTGTGACTGAAATACGGAGCTTCTTAGGCTTGGCCGGATATTACAGGCGGTTTGTGAAAAATTTCTCCCAAATCGCCCTACCACTCACGCAACTAACAAGGAAGAATACTAAGTTTGAGTGGACCAATGATTGTGTGACGGCCCGTACTTATACAGATAAAACCGCTGTCAAGTCTTAAAAAGATAATTAATATTAATGGACATAAAAAGTTTACTTTTCTTTCTTACACAGGATTAACTGAGGCCGAACTGCATGAGTTGGCCTTCTAATTTTAATTTCACACTAGGCCGGCCAGCATTAAGGTTAGCGGGACTTGATAGTCTGAGATGCTTACTAAACCTTTCATTAACCAAAAATAATCACAAAAACATACTAACAATATCCATAGAGTTATAAACAGTAGAATCATTTTACAATTTTCTCAAAACATCAAAAGAAAATAAAATTAAGTTCTTCATTTAATCAGCTCCGTCCAACCGAACTATTTGGCTACACCATAAGGTTCTACTCAACTTCGTCCTCCATAAGCCTTTCGTCATCTGAAAATAATAAGAGTGAGCCACAAAATCCAACAAAATACTCACATGCAGAAAACAGAAAAACATAAACATATACATAAATAAGCGCATCAAAATAGAGATTCTTAGCATACGAAAATCATCATGTCTTTTTTTCATTAGTTCGGAATTTCCTTAGTCTTTTTCTTATTATCTTGTCTTTTGAAAACTCATAAAACTATTAAAAATTCTTATCATCTTTAGAAACCGGACGGGAGCGGACAACATCGAGGACGGGTTGTGTGTAACCCCACAACCTAAGGCCGTATCCCCTCATTATGCTCCCCGGGGTGGGAAGTAATGCCTTTAACCCGGCATACGGGACCGTAGTCCAAAAGTCTTATACCACCAGAAGTTCCCTCCCATGGCCCAGGAGGAAATCCTCGAGTGTCACTCTAATATCCTTCATCCATCTTTAACAGCAAGTTTAATGGAGACTCGGTTCATAAGTCATATCTTTTAATGGCCATACATGATAGTTCGAAAGTCGAAAGTCGTAGAGTTCCACTTGCTGCCCTGATTACATGCATTGTTTCATGTTCATATAAATAGGCCGGAGTTCTTTTTAAAACAGAAGGCCAGAGTTCCAAAAGCTGAAGTTCTTTTGTCAAGCCGGAGTTCTTAAAAGCCAAAGTTCTTTTGTCAAAGCCGGAGTTCTTAAAAGCCAGAGTTCTTTATTCATAAATGCCGAAGTTCCTTATTCATAAAAGTCGGAGCTCTTTTTCAACGAAAGCCGTAATTCAGAAACCGGAGTTCCAATTCCATTAAAAACCGAAGCTCAAATAGCAGAGTTCCTTTAAATCCGAAGTTTTAAAAACTAGAGTTCATTTCCATTTAAAGTCTGTAGTTCTAAAAGTCAGAGTTCTTCAAAGTCCAAAGCTCTTCTTCTTAAAAGTTAGAAGTCTCTTCTTTAAACACTAATTATCAGAGTTCATATAGATCGATAATCAAACATATACTTCAAATAGAAAAAAATCTAACACCATGAATACCAGAGTTTCTTTTAAACATGCGATTAAGAACGATAATTCACAAAAACAGAACAAACATCATACATACATAATTTCATAAGAATATCATATACTTACGTAACAAACATGTATAAACATGAACTTTAAAAACAGGGGTGAGTATCTTGCTTGGGTTTCTTCTACTTTGCCTTGATCTTTACTCTTGCCTGGGTTTCTTCTACTTTGTCTTGATCTTTTGGCCTCCCTTTACTAGAATTTCTATTGCATGCCTTTTTCTTACTCCTCTAATTCTTATTTATAAGTCTTAAGTCTAATGATTATCATTAATGATTGGCACTATAGGGGGAATATTTCATCATTAATGATTGGCAAACCCAAGGGGAATGTTTCATCATTTGGCAAATCCAAGGGAAATGTTTCATCATTAATGATTGGCAAATCCAAGGGGAATGTTTCTTATTTATGGCTTCTATATTTCCTAACAGTTCCCTTATTAATTAGATCATTAATGGTTTTACATTACTTACCAAAAAAAAATGGTTTTACATTTTCAAGAAGTTCATAAATTCCTAATTAACTAAACTTAATGGGATTTAGATTTCTCAATTAATTCCTGGTTCACTAAACTTAACAAGATTTAGCTTTCTCATGTAAACACATTTAATTACTTCTACCGACTTCTGGTCAACACCTGTTGATCGGATTTTATCATTTGGCTTTCCCATAAACTACTCCGTCCTCTCAATACACAAGCCACTCCGTCCTTCCTTCGATTCACGTCTTTCGGTCAACCTTTTTTGTTGACCGGATTCTGGTCAACATTTTATGTTGACCGAATTTGGTCAGTATTTTATGTTGACTGGATCACGCCTTCCGGTTAACATTTTACGTTGACCGGATTATATTGACTCGATAACTAAAATTTTCTTATATTTTAGAATCTGGGCCGTTACAGATTGTAAAGGGACTTTTCAGGCACTTAAAGACCGGTTAACTTTTACTCTGGCCCTGACCATTCTAAATGGATCAGGAGGACTGAATGTTTATTGCGATGCCTCAAATAGTGGTTGGGCTGCGTTTTAATGCAACACGGAAAGGTAATAGCCTATGGGTCGCGACAGTTAAAGGATCATGAAAGGAATTACCCAACTCACGATTTGGAATTAGCTGCAGTAGTGTTTGCATTGAAAATCCGGAGGCATTACCTGTATGGTGAGAGATTCTTGGTCTATTCCGATCATAAGAGTTTAAAGTATTTATTCTCTCAAAAGGAACTGAACATGAGGCAGAGAAGGTGGATTGAATTCCTGAAGGATCATAACTATGAAATCCGGTACGAATCAGGTAAGGCCAACGTAGTCGCCGATGCACTAAGTCGGCAATCTAGTATCTTGGCGAGAATGCAAGTCAAGCAAATGGAGATGCTGGATTGTTTTATGTACTATGATATCCAGTGATATGTGCAAGGAATGCGGACAATTTTGACGTACCTTCAGGTCTGGCCAGAGGTAATAAATGAGGTAAAGGGAGGTCAGGCGAATGATTCTTTCCTTGTAAAAATCATGAGTGAGCTGGACAAAGATTCCCAAAATGATTTTCATGTTAAGCCGGATAGAGCATTAAGGTTTAGGAATCGGTTATGTGTGCCGGACAACAAAGAATTAAAGGAGAAAATTTTTAAGGAAGCCCATCAATCCCAATATACCATCTACCCAGGAGCCAATAAGATGTCCTAGGATTTGAAAAAAATATTTTTGTAGAGGAATATGAAGAGGGATATTGCAGCTTACGTGAAAAAGTATCTTGTATGCCAACAAGTAAAGGCCGAAAGGAAGCAGTCGTCTGGGTTATTGCAACCAATTCCGTTTCCAGGCTGGAAATGGGAAGATATTGCCATGGACTTTGTGACCAGACTACCAAGGACGCTAAGAAAACATGATGCTATTTGGGTTATTGTTGACCGGCTAACAAAGTCAGCCCATTTTCTGGCAATTTGGACGATATACTCCCGTGATAAATTAGCCCAGCTGTATGTAAATGAGGTTGTTAGGCTTCATGGTGTGCCTGCCTCTATTGTATCAAATAGAGACCCTCGCTTTGTTTCACAGTTCTAGAAAAGTCTACATAAAAAATTGGGAACCGAATTAAAATTTTGTACTGCTTTTCATCCACAAACTGACGGCTAGTCAGAGCGGACTATCCAAATCCTCAAGGATATGTTAAGGGCCTCAGTTTTAGAGATGAAGGGGACTTGGGATAATTTCTTAGCCTTAGCAGAAAATGTAGATCATCGAAGAAAATGTAGATAATTTCTTAACCTTTTGAGGCTTTGCATGGAAGAAAATGTAGATCATCGATTCACTGGGAGGAGCACAGAGATAAAAGGATTTTGGGTCCTGATATTGTTAAAGAGACGGCGGAAAAGATAAAGTTAGTTCATGAGAATCTCAGAGTTGCTCGGAGCAGACAAAAGAGCTACGCAGACCGGAGGAGATCTGCTTTAGAGTTTGAAGAAGGCAATTTTGTATTACTAAAGGTATCGCCATCCAAGGGGACTTACAGATTCGGGGGTAAAAGGAAAGCTGAAGCCACGATTTATTGGCCCTTTTGAGATTATAAAAAGAATCGGAGAAGTAGCCTACAGACTTGCACTACCTCCAAGCTTGGCAGAAGTACATGACGTGTTTTATGTATCAATGCTTCAGAAATATGTCCATGATCCTACTCATATAATTGAGTTTGAGCCTTTGTCAATTGACAAAGACTTGTCCTACGTAGAGGAGCCAATACAAATCTTGGATCGAAGGGAGCAAAAACTATGCACCAAATCAATCTCTTTAATAAAGGTACTCTGAAAAAATCACTCACCCGAAGAAGCAACTTGTGAACGAGAGGAAGAGATTCGGAACAAATACCCTGATTTATTTTCTCGAGGTTAGTTACTTTATTTAAAATTTTGAGGACGAAATTTCTATAAGTGGGGGAGATTGTAATGGCCCAAATCCTAGAATATAGAAAAAATCCCCGATATCAAGTTACAATTACAAAGGATGGTGATCCGGTCAACAAAGTGTTGACCGGAAGGCGTGAACAATTGCAAAGGATGGTGATCCGGTCAACAAAGTGTTGATCAGAAGGTGTGAATGAGGCATAATTCGGTCAACATAAAATGTTGGCCGGAAGGCGTAATCCGGTCAACATAAAATGTTGACCGAAAAACATGAATAAATGGAAGGACGGGAAAGAGGAGAGAAATCCGGTCAATGCCAGTTAGTTGACCGGAATGTATTTAAATGAGAACATGAATCCAGCGAAGGTCAATTAATCAAAAAATTTAATGAGAAAACTCTTCGAAAAAGTAAGGCCATAAATAACTTAGAAATTAATGAGAAACTCTTGGAATGTAAAGCCATAAATAATATACTCCAAAACATTCCCCTTAATGAGACCAAACTAAACAACGGCCGCCAGACCGAAGGCCTATAAATAAGAACTAGAGGGCGTGGGAATAAGACACGCGATAGAGTTTTCTAGTAAATGAAGAATAAAAGTTCAAGGCGAAGTAGAAGAAATCCAGGCAAGAGTACTCACCCCCATTTTTAAAGTTCATGATTATGCATGTTTGCTACGCGAGTATATATGATATTCTTATGAAATTATGTATGTACGGTGTTTGTTCTGTTCTTGTGATTTATCGTTCTTAATTGCATATTTAAAAGAAACTCTAATATTCATGATGTTAGATTTTATTCTGCTTGAAGTATATGATTAATTGTCGACCTATATGAACTCTGATAATTGCATGTTTAAAGAAAAGACTTTTAACTTTTAAGAAAAAGAACTTTAGATTTTGGATGATTAAAGAACTCCGGCTTTCAAAGCTTTAGACCTTAAATGAAAATGAACTTCGATTTTTAGAACTCCGGATTTTAAAGAACTCCAGCTATTTGAGCTTTGCTTTTTAATGGAATTAAAACTCCGGCTTCTGAAAAAGAGCTCCGGCTATTTTAAAAAAAAACTTCGACTATTTAGAGCTTCGGTTTCAAAAGAACTTTGATTATTTGAAAAAGAACTCCGTCTTTCTGAGAAAAGAACTCCGACATCTTGGAAAAAAGAACTCTGCATTCTTTTAAGGAAAAGAACTTCGGCTTTAAGATGGAAAAAGAACTCTGGCTTTCTGAACTCCGGCCTTTTGTGAAAAACACTTCGGCTTTTAAGATCAAGGCTATAAGAATAAGAAAAATATATGTAATCCGGACAGCAAGTAGAACTCTATGACTTTCGACTTTTGAACTATTATGGATGGCTATTAAAAGATATGAACTATGAACCGAGTTTTCATTAAACTTACTGTTAAAGATGGATGAAGGATATTGGAGTGACACTCGAGGACTGCCTCCTGGGCCACGGGGGGAGACTTTTGGTGGTATAAGACTTTTAGACTACGGCCCTGTATGCCGGGTTAAAGGCATTACCTCCCGCCCTGGGGAGTATAATGAGGGGATACGGCCTTAGGTTGTGGGGTTACGCACAACCCGTCCTCGATATTGTCCGCTCCCGTCCGATCCCTAAAAATGATAAGAATTTTCAATGGTTTTTATGAGTTTTCCGAAGACAAGATGATAAGTAAAAGAATAAGGAAGTTCCGAACTAAAGAAGAAACGATATGATGATTTTCGTCTGCTAAATTATGAAACTCTATTTTGATCTACTTATATATATATTTGCTTACGTTTTCTACATGTGAGTATTCTGCTGGGCTTTGTGGATCACTCTTGCTATTTTTAGAAGAAAAAAGGCTTATGGAGGACGAAGTTGAGTAAGACCCTATGATGTAGCTTGATGACATAGTTGGTCGGAGCTGATCTATGAAAAACTTAATTTATTTTCCTTTTTTATGTTTTGAGAAGACTTGTAAAATGATTCTACTGTTTAAGAATCTATGGATGTTAGTATGTTTCCATGATTACTTTTTGGATATTTAAATTGAAAAGTCTAGTAAGCATCTCAGGCATTTTAGGTCCGTCTAATCTTAGTATTGGCCGGCCTTGTATGAAATTAAAATTAAAATTGTAGGGCCAGCTCATGTACTTCGGCCTCTTGAAATCCTGTGTATAAAAAAAAAGAAAATTTTTATGTCCACCTACTTTTATCCATTAATTTACTTTAAGGCAAGGATTTAGTCTTGACGACGGCTTTATGCGGTGGAATAAGGCTGGTCCGTCACACTAGGAGTCCTTGGTAAACCCGATACAAAATCCATGGTAATGTCCTCCTATTTTTAGCTCGGGATTGGCATTGGCTGTAACAATCTAGAAGACTTCCTCCTTTCAGCCTTTAGTTACCGACATACCAAGCATCTCTCCATGTAAGCCATGATATCTCTCTTCATATTTATCCACCAAAAAGTTTTCTTCAGATCCTGGTATATTTTTTCATCCTTGGGTGGATTGTATACCGAGACCGGTGAGCCTCCTTCAAAATCTTCTCCTTCTACCCTTTTATCATTTGGTACACATAATCGGTTTCTAAACCTTAACACACCATCAGCCAGGACGTTAAAATCAACTTGAGACTCTTTACTCAAATCACAAACAATATTCATGAGGAACGGATCATTCACCTGCTTCACTTTAACTTCACTAATTACCTCCAGTTGAATCTAAAAGTACAATAGGAGCATTCTATCACCTTTAACATAACGTTGGATATCACACTATTTCAAATAATCCAACATCTCCATCTGCTTGACCTGAAAGTGTGCCACATAACCCGATCGATGACTCAACGCGTCCGTAACTACGTTGGCCTTCCATAGTTTTTCAAGAAATCAAGCCATCTCCTTTGCCTCATGTTAAGTTCCTTTTGCGAAAAAAGGTACTTCAAACTTTTGTGATCTGAATACACAAGGAACCTCTCACCATATAGATAATGTCTCCAAATTTTCAATACAAAGACTACAGCAGCAAGCTCGAGGTTATGAGTAGGGTAATTTTTCTCATATACTTTCAATTACCTAGATCCATAAGCCACCACTTTTCCATGCTGCATCAATACACATCCTAGACCCGCCTTAGAGGCGTCACAGTACACCTCAAAGCCTCCTGAACCCTTCGTAATGATCAGCACTGGAGCGGTAGTCAAACAATCCTTTAACTCATGGAAGCTTAGATCACACTCCTCTGTCCACACAAACTTAGCCTCTTTCTTTAGCAATTGAGTCAGAGGCATAGCAATCTGTGAGAAATTATCTACAAAACGCCTGTAATATCCTGCTATGCCCAGAAAGCTCCTAATCTCAGTCACAGAAGTCAGTCTGCTCTAATTTGTAAGAGCCTCTACTTTCCTAGGATCCACAGAAATGCCACCATCAGAAATTACATGGCCCAAAAACATCACCTTCTCGAGCCAGAACACGCATTTACTCAACTTGGCATACAATCTTTCCTCGCGAAGCACTTAAAGTACTTTCCTCAGATGAATTTTGTGTTCCTCGTGATCCTTTGAATAAATCAAGATATCATTAATGAATACCACCACAAATTTATCCAAGTACGGCCTGAACACCCTATTCATCAAATTCATAAAAGTAGCTGGAGCATTTGTAAGGCCGAAAGGCATAACAAGAAACTCATAGTAGCCATAACGTATTCGAAAAGCTATTTTAGCCGGATCCTCCGGCTTGATTATCAATTGATAATAATCGGACCTCAAATCAATCTTTGAAAACACTCGAGATCCTTGCAACTAATCAAATAAATCATCAATGTGTGGTAGAGGATATTTATTTTTCATCGTGATCTTATTCAACTCACGATAGTCAATACATAACTGCAAAGACCCATCTTTCTTCCTCACAAACAATACCGGTGTACCCCAAGGAGATATACTCGGTCTGATAAAACCATTGTCCAATAGCTCCTGCAATTGTAACTTCAACTCCTTCAATTCAGCCGGAGCCATACGATAGGGGGATTTAGAAACTGGACTAACACCAGGAACAATAACAATCTCAAATTCAATTTTCTAATGTGGAGGCAATCCAGGTAACTCCTCTGGAAATACATCCTTAAAGTCACAAACAACCAGGATGTTCTTAGCGGGCATACTATGACTCCCAATAGTGCAGGCATATACCAAATAAGCTCTACATCCACTTCTCAACAAATCTTAGCATGTAAAGCAGAGATCAACATAGGCACCCCCTTTTTCTTAATACCCTGAAAGAAAAAGGGCTCCATTTCTAAAATATTAAAACAAACCCGCTTCAAAAAATAGTCAATACTAGTATGGTATTTAGCCAACCAGTCCATCCCTAGAATTACGTCAATTTCTGTCACGAATCCGAACCAAGCAGGTCAATTTAAATGACTAATTATAATTTCTATAATCTAAAATCTCAATTAAATTTTAAAGCCAGTAATACAAAGTCCCAAAATTCGGGCATGACAAACCAAATATACACTCAACAAAATTAAAATCCTCACAGGACCTCATCGAACAACCGTCCGAGCAAAATAAATACGACCTGCTCTACGATCTTTGTAAGGGAGATAATAATCCGACCCAAAAATCATAATCAAACATAACAAAATATTCCACTATTTCCAACAGATAACAATAAGCCTATAACCGGCCAATTTCATAATTCAAATACATCAAATATCAATATGAACCATGACAAAGCTGAAACTCACCAAATTGGACGAATATCTGACCGATTATGTCTGAACTCCTGAACTGCATCCAAACCTTCTACTCTGAAGGGACAAAACAGAACAATGAGCCTAATGCCCAGCAAGTATCTGTAAACCCCCTCTTTGGTCAGATTTAATTTCTGCTATATTTTGGACACTGTTTGGATTTTTACTAATGTGCATGTATTTTATTTGCCTGATTTATTTATTCTGGACATACATGTGTAGTTAATTGGAT
>JAODPA010088153.1:0-24331 GCA_025585075.1 Nepenthes mirabilis
CCATGCATCCGCAGAACAGAGGAGACCCACCCTAGCCACAAGGCAATTGCATAACTGCCTACAGGAATTGAAATGCAACCCAGCAGATAAAGAGCCAGCCAGAACCGACCCAACTACCGGCCATATCAGCAAAGCTGCCCAATCATCTGAGCAAGCATTGCAGAACGAGCATTGTAGCGAACCACACACTCAAAAATCTGCCAGCAAGGAATTCCGACGTCCAAACAAGGCCACTCCCAGTTCTTAGACACTCCAGCCTATAGTTCCAGCCAAAAGCAAACCAGGCTCCCCCCAACCCAACTTATAGGGAGGAACGAATAAGCAGAGAGGCTTCAGAAACCAGGCACAGGGCATTCGTCAGCGTCAATCCCAGCGAGCAGCACATAAGCTTCGGCCATCTACTCCCAAAATCACGGGACGTAGCATAAACCAGAAGCACCAAAGCCGAAGCTAACTAAAGGAACCCTGAGACAGAGCACTCGGCCACAGCATCCATAGCAAAGAACAAGCCCGGATGCGAGAAGCCCTAATCAATTGTGGGACGAAGGAAATGAGATACCATAGCCTGAGAAGAGTCCCAGACAGAAGCAGAGACCCAAACGGAGAAAGGCACATCAGATGCGATCTTGGCTTTTGTAGAAACCCCAATCGAATCTTGGGTGACAGAGTTTCGTCAGGGAACCTGAATCAACAAAAAATGAGGGCTCAACCGAAGACGAAACCTCAGAGGACCCCGGAAAATCCAGAGCAGAGATCCGGAAGGAAGACGGCTAGGGTTGGAAGGCAGCAAGCGGCCGGGCAGAGCACCCAGGAGACCGGCCAAGGCCGACACTGGCGCCGCCCGGCCAGAGGAGGAGCGTCGAAGGAGGACGCGGGCAACCGCAGAAGAAAGATTCAAAATTCGAAAGAGATTTTGAAAATGGTAGAGAGAAGTGAGAGAATCGGCAGTTTGGGCAGCAAAACCCACTCGGCGATAGTCATCTGTGGCAGAACCAGAGAGCTACAAAAGAGCCCATTCAAGCTTCAGACAGCTTCACCGAAAGCCAAAAACCAATTGACTAGAGAATAATTCATTCAAATACAGCAGCATCAATTAAAGGAAGCACCCCACAGTGGAAACAACCGGCAAGAACTCACCTCGATAGACAGCCACTACAGCCAAAAATATCACTGTCGGATCAACATACCACAGCCAGAAAGCCCCACCCAGAGCAGTACGGGCACCCCTAACCCAACCAACAGGGGGGAAACACATTGGCAATGGATCATCAGTCTAGCAGCCCAAGACGGTTTCAAGCACCAGAAGCCGAACATAGAGCGAGACCCACCAGGAGGCCAGAGGAAGCTGCTCCCGGAGCCATACATCTGTGAGAGACCAACAATTCGCTGCAATCCATATCAAATGCATCCAAGCAAATCTCCCTAAATGGAATCAAAATAAAAAATCCCCATCGCACCAGAAAGTTCAAAGGCATCCAAAAGGTCCACGGCTAGCGCTTCAGTGCATCGGCCAAGCATCACCAAACCAGCACAGCACAGAATCCCCCAAAACCGTCCACCAGAAGGGAACGCCCAGGCATAGGCACCTCAGAGCCAGCACCCTGACTTTCGAATGCCCCGTCCCAATCTGAATGGGAGAGACGATACAAGAGCTTAACCCTAGGCGCAAACCGAGGAGAAAAGGAAGCAAACTTGAGAGAGATGCGAGGCCTCAAAGGATGATCGCCAACGCACTCTCAGAGTCCAAAGAGCTCTAGCTACAAAATTTTCAACAAATGAAGAGTTTAACCAACGAAAATCCAACACCCCAATCAGAAGGCTGGAAAAGAAGACTAAACTCGCAGACAACATCGAATTCTTCGAGGTCGCCGTGAACGACATATCCAAAGCAGGGATATGGAAAGGCGGAGACGGATAACCGGAGGGGGGGCCGGGCAGAGCACCAGGAGGCCGCCCATGGCAGTCTCAGGTGCCACCCGGCACCCAATGCAGAATCGTAAAAAACGTAATCCCCGCCCAGTTCTCCTGATATTGAGAATATCATTTTGTCCCCCCCTCCGGATGTTATTCAACAAAGTGTGGGCCTGTGAGGAACCACTCTCGTGGGATATTTCGATGGTAATCCCGTTCATTTTAATGCTGTTAATATCATTACTAGGAAAATATGGAGGCGGTTCGAGCTACAACATGTAGCTGGGAACAAATCGGGTTTCTTTTTCTTTCGTTTTTCCTCAGCCGCAATGCTTGACAAATGTCTTAGTAGTGGCCCGTGGACAATTGCCGGCCATACTCTTTTCCTTAAGTTATGGAAGTCGGGAATGGTTTTATCCCGTGAGGAGCACAAATCATTTCAAGTTTGGATCACCATGTATGGGGTCCCGGTTGAAACTGGACCCCCCTGGGTTTATGTTGGATTGCGAGTGCGGTCGGGAAACCCCTTCGTCTAGAGAGAGAAACTCTCTCTTCTCTCTTCGAATTCAAATTCGAATTTGATTTCAGCCAGATGCTTCTACCGTCTTCGGCAACGCCGTTGCTGGCCATGGCTGGCCCTTTGGGTGTGACTCTCGACCTCTCCTCTAGCCCTAGCCTTCCCATTGATCTGGTTCCCCCATCCTTGGCTGCCGTCTCCCCTTCTTCTTCTCCCGTTCCAGAAGCGACTGCGATTCCTAAACACGCTCTCATCAAATCTGAGGTGATTGATCCCGATATTACCCCTGCATCTATCTCTCGGATCGTTCAGAAATACTCTCTGGATGGCTCTCCAGTTGCTCTAGTCGGGACTAGCACTGTGAACAAGAAGGTTACTCTGGATGGTTGTATTCCAGAAGCGAATCTGATCGATGATCAGACCCCTATCTCTGATTCAAATGATGAGGTTCATGATGAGAAGGAGTCGTTGTACTGGGCTTTTAAGCAGCTCCTGGACACAGATGGCTCTCGTCAACTTTTCCATGATGTCTCTGCTAAGTATAGGAATCTTGTGTCGGATTTCCTGAATAAGTGCTGGCAAGATATAAATGTTGAGAACTTCAGTATGTTCCGCACAGCCTTTCCGTTGGAGGCAGCAGATAATGGGTTTTCCCATGATGCTTATTTGCTGGCTTTCCAACTAGTTTTTACGACTGACACCTCTCAAGCCCATAGTGCCTCATTCACTCCAGTGGAGGAGAAGGTTGTCTATGGATTCCTGTTTTCCTTACTGAAATCGGTAACAAATTGTCTGGGTATCCAGGAGTGTAATCAGTTTGAATTTTTAGCTGGGCTACATGGCACTGCCTTTATGATCCCGACTGAAGCACCCTGGCGTAAGTACAAGTTTGGGAGGCGGCGTAAAGCTGCATCCATGAAAAATCAGACTTCTCATGCATGAAAACCTGCAGCTGCAGGTTTAGGAGGGGGGATTTGTGCCTTACTGCTTCCATGTTTGCTGCATTGGCTAGAACCTATACTGCTGGCCCTGCTGCAGCTGTAATAATGCTGTGCTGTTTCACTGGACCCAGCTGATGCAAGTATGCTACTGAACATGAAGCTGGAATTTCCACCTATGCAGCTCCTTTGGATAGTGTTGGAGATTGCCAGTTTCGATGGATTGTTTTGGGGCTGATCTGAGGCTTTGTTTTATTCCTTGGGTCTTGCTGTTGCTGAAGGAATCTTTGCTAGTGGACTTTGCATATTTAATTAGAGCCTTGCTACTGATGGAAACCTATTAGATGGGTTGCTGAATGCTGCATCAGATCGACTGTCTTATGGTGCTGTTCGGTCTGAATTGCATTTTGAGGCCTGTGATTGCTGGCACTCATAGATAAAGGTGGGACCTGGCCCTGTTCTGAAGGTTTGCTGTGTTGTTGCTGCAATCTATGTGGGGTGGTTGCTCTAATTCTGCACTAATTTGGTTTCCTGCTGTGGCTTGAGGGAGGTTGCTCCTGGGGTTGGTGGGTGTGCTGCTTGTGATCATGCAAATCGGCTGAATGCTCTTCTGTTGGGGGTATGCTGGAACTTGCAGGCATTGTATAGGCTTTTATGCCGGTTTGGTATTTGTTATCTCACCTGTGCATTGCCGGTTTGCACTGCTTTATTTGCCGGAATGGAATCCATTCTGCTGACGTGGAATGAGTAGTCCAGACTTTGCCCTCTATTGTCCCGGTTTGGTTGGTGCATCTAGATCGGTCATGGCCTCCTTCTTGGCCGGTTTGCTCCTGCTGAAGCGGCCACCGTTGTCGAATTTGGCCGGTTTGGATTTTCGGTGGCCGAGTCCAAATGCCGGTTTCAATTCGAATTTCAATTGCTGATTCAATTAGCCGATGTCGACTTTTGGCGGGTTTGGATTTCTTAGTGGCCGTGTTTAATTGCCGTTGTCAATACCGTTTCATTTGCATTCTTGTGGCCGATATCATTTGCCAACCTCAATGCCGGTTTGGCTTTGACTTGCCGGTTTGGAATTGTCGCCAAAGTGGCTGTTGTTGATGTGCTGCAGCGATGAGAGAGTTGCCGATGACCAGGTTGCTTGAAGCTCTCACTGTTATGCAGATCGGGAATTGTTTTTCCTTGCTGCTGCTGGAATCTTTTTGCTGTTTTTCTCTCGGTTTGCAGGGGTACGAAAAGTTGCACTTTCCCCCTGCGTTGTGTTGTAATTAATTTTCTTTTTTTGTGGTTCTGTAGTACGCTAGCCTCTTTGAGGTTTTTTTGTACCTTCGGATGTACTAGTTGCTCGGGGTTTGCCCCAGCAGTTTATGTTTTATCCCCAAGTCAAAATACTTGGAGATAAAAACATAGATGTTGTAATTTTTTCTCCCATTAATCCAAAATTCTTACTTACCAAAAAAAAAAAAAAGCTCACATCAAATCTGAGTGCGTCTCCGTTCCCCCCCATTCATGGGCTGATGTTGTCAAGAAGGATGAGGCTTGGATGTTCTCTGAGTTGAAATTCTTCCCCCTCCAAGCTCCTGGGTCCGCTAATGGCACCCTTTCCCCTCCGCCTAAGGTTATCAATCAAGGTAACCGGCTTTGGGCCCATACCCTGGTTGGGTATTTTCTTAATACATCTCCTCACTTCATGGCTGTCAAGGCTGTGACCATGAAATTGTGGGCTCGATTCGGACTCAAGCACGTCGCCGGTAATGAAGTCGATTTCTTTTTCTTTCGTTTCCCTTCCGAAGACATGATGGTGAAATGCTTGCGGGAGGGACCTTGGATGGTCTCTGGCAAAGCATTGTTCCTTAAGCGGTGGTCGCCAAGAATGGCCCTGACAAAAGAGGAACACAAACGGCTCCCTGTTTGGATTAAACTGTCAAACCTGCCGATTGAATTATGGTCTTATTCGGGGCTTAGTTGGGCTGCTAGTGCCATTGGGGTTCCACTACATTTGGATCCCAGGACAGCCCGTATGGAGAACGTGTCCAGTGCAAGGATTTGCGTTGAGGTTGGAGTGGATGGACCGTTTCCCAACTCCATCGCTGTTCAAACGTGTCCCGATTTTGAAGCCTTTTCAACGGTGAAAGTGGAATATAGTTGGAAGCCAACTTGATGTCCTCGATGCCAACAGATTGGTCATGCTGAATCCAAATGTCTGTCCAAATTTACTTACCAAAAAAAAATGCCTGTCCAAATTTGACTCCAATCATAATGGTACTCCTTCTAGGCCTTCCAGTTCTGTCTCTGATGTGCATGCACAAAGAAACATTACTATACATCCTGAAAACCTCCCCAATGATGCAAATGTACCCGTTTGTTCTATCTCTCCCACTTCTCCCCTCAAAGTGGTTGCCGGTTGCCTTTTGGCTGAACCCCCATGTGCGGAGGGTGTTTCTACCCATTGCCCCTCTGTCTGTGGCCTAGCCTTTAATCCAATCCCATCGAGGCTACTTGACCCTGGTGTTATAGAGGGTGTTTCTATCCTGCTTGTAAATCAGGATATTTTGCCATCCCTGATGGGTCCTACTGTTGGCCCTGCTCTGGCTCTTGTTGATCAAAGCTTATTGACCCCTCTGGATGTTGGTGGCTCTCCAAACGTTCCAATTCCATGGAAACAGATTGACCCTGTTGATGCGGGGAGCACCCTGCCTGTAAATCAGGAAATTCTGCCTCCCTTGTTGCATTCTATTGATGCTTTTGCATCCCCTGATTCAGACAATCATCTTCATCCTTTTGACATTGACGAATTTGAGCTTACTCCCAGCTCTATCAAGAAGATCGCCATGAAGTATTCTTTGAATACCTCCCTTGGAGAGGTAGATGACATCCAGGGCTTGGATTCTGACTGGAAGACTTCAAAGTCTAGGAAGAAGAAAAAAGCTTCCTCCAAAAAATCCAGGGGCGCCTCTGGCTCATAGGCCTCCTCTGATGGGTTTTGTGTTGAATGGGGCATCTCTGGGGCCCAAATTTTTTGTTATCTGTTTCTGGTTCATCCCCAGCTTTTTGCTGGCTGATCTGATCCGCTTTTGTAGCCTCTGCTGCTCAATAGCTGGGCTTTTGCTATGGTGTTTTTGGCTGTGGTCTAACAAGGCTTCAATTCTCTGATGTGGTGGGCTCCAACATCTGCTGATGTTGGCTGACAGTAGCTGATGATTGAGCTTGGTCTCTTTTGTTTGATGACGGAAATGGTGTCTGATCTGTTGGATGCAGATGCTGTTGAATTTGCTGTTGAATAGCAGCAACCGAAGTAGGAGATGCCTGGATACTGGCCAGTTGCAGAAGGTGATTGCCATTCTCTGTTTGAGGTTGCTGTGGGCTCGTGTTGTGATGATGGTGCTTCTTTGCTATGGTGAGGTGGCTGTCATTGCATTGGCCGATTCAATTTTTTGCTGATAGCTGGTTTGTTCCCATGCTAATGGTTTCCGCGTGGAGTTACAAATTCTACCTAGATGCAGCAGGTTTGCTGATATGGTTGGCTGTTGGGTCGGTTGTTGGCTGGCTCTCTGTTTGCTGTTGTAATGGTGTAGCTTCTCTACTTTTGAGTCTGGTTCTTGGGTCTGTAGTTTAACTGGATACAGGCCAGCTGCTGATGGTCCCTTCTCTGATTGAGTCTGCCGTATGGCTGCTGAGGGATTGTGTTGTGGTGATGGAGCTGCTTTATTGTGGTGATGTGGCTGTCACTTCATTGGACGGATCTTCTACCCTTGACAAAGGTCTTAGTTAGTGGAGCTTCTATCTCTACCTTTCCCTGGTAGGTCTTTGCCGATGGTGGATCAAATTCAGCTGCTGCTGGGTTCATCTGATTCGGTTTTTGCTGAGCCCATTATGTGCTCTCTGCTGATATAGTTGAAGCAGGTGTTGGGATTTGGAGTCAGCTTTGAGGTTGGCTGATGACATGGACAATGTTTCTGCTATTATGGGATTCAGCCGGCTGATTCTCATGGGCATTCTGGTTCTCACATGATCCCGGATTGGATCGCCAGTTGTCTCTTGCTGTAGCAGATTGTCATGTTGTCCTGTCGTGTAGCATGCAAAACCCAATTGCTGTAGCACTATGCAAAACCCAATTGCTGGGTTTTGCATAGTGCTGTTGCTGGCTACAGTAGTGCAGAACTGCAAGGTTACGTCTGATGCGATTGCTGGAGCTGATTTGGCAAAGTCTTGTTGGAGCTGCTAGAATGCTATTCTGGTTGCTGTGGCTTGGATGCGTTGGATATCCGCTGATGGTCGGGCTGTCCTCCCTTTGGTGCTGATGCAGTGGATTCGTTGGATATCTGCTGGCCATGTACGAAGGGGTCACGACTGCTGATGCTCCCGTGTTTTGTAGATGCAGTTCAATGGTGCTGGAAAGCAGTTGCTGATGGTTGCTTGCTACATCTTGTCCTCTGCTGAAGATGTGTTTGCTGGCTTCAAGGGCTTTGCCTTGGACTGGCATGTTTTTTCTTGATTAGGAACCGCTTTACTGATGTTAGAGTGGCTTGTTTGTGTAGAATGAATACTAGCATTTTTGTTTTTAGTTGGTTTCATCCGTTGTATCAAAGTGCTCGGGGCATGCCCTAGCTTGTTTTGTTTATCCCCAAGTCGGAACTACACTTGGTAAAATTTCATTTTGAAATTTGAATCTCAGCACTGCGGCGCTCCTCATCTGGCAGGGCGGCACCGGCGCCGGCCACGGCCGGTCCCCTGGTTGCATCGCCCGGCCGCCCCTCTGTCTCCTTCTCATCTCCTGCTCTCTTCGGCTTCGAAGATCTGTCCTGGTTTCGCCGTCTCTCTTTGAGGCTTGACTAGGGTGTGGGCTCGTTTGCGTGGCCCTATTCTCTTCGCTCGTCTTGTGCGATGCCTTAGGGCGTGGCTTCCTCTTGCTAGGCGGTGTCAGAGCCGGCCATGGCCGGTCTCCTGGCTGCCCCCCTCGCCTTCTTCTCGGATCTCTCCTTGGTTTGCGCAAAGGAAAGGCTGGGTTCCTGGTGATTCAGTTTTCTTCGTTTGCGTTTCTGTATGTAGTTTTTGTCAGTTCTTGAGCTTTCTGAAGGATCAGGCACTTCCAATTGCCTTTGCTGCCGCCCTGAGGTTCCTCTTCCTTAGTGTTCACTCCTATTGGACGGGTCGGATGTTCAAAAATCTGGAGTGTCCTTGGACGGGTGTTCAAAAGCCGATTTCGATTTTGTGCCGAGTTCGATTGCTGTCAAATTGCCGAATTGGATTCTGCCTTTGCGCCGATCTAGCTCTGCTGCCATTTGCCGATTTTGACTTGTGATCACACCTATTGCCGGTTTCATGCTTCTGGACGGCTTCGTTGCTGTGCAATGCTGACCTCTTGAGTTTCATCCGAAAAAAAAAAATCCGATTTGGATTTCAGCCTATTTGCCGATTGGGATTGCACCCCTTCGCCGACCCTAATTGCCGATCTCAACTTGCACGCAAAATGCCAGGTTGGACTGCTGACTAAATTCCGATTTTGTTTCTTCAGCCATATGCCGATTTCGTTTGCGGTTGGACAATTACCGGGTTCATAATTGGACCGGTTTTGTATTCGATGCAAAAGTGTCGGTTCTGTCAATCATCGGGCCGATTTGGAATGCGATTCAAACGGCCGATCTGGAATCGCAATTCAAAATGCCGATTTCGACTGAGTTGTATCAGCCGATTTGGACAACACTGGAGCCGAACTGTTAGGCGAGGTACTGAAGAGCTGGCCGAAGTTCTGATTGGGCGATAGATTCCTTTTGGTCGCGGTGAGGGCTTTCCTTTTGCTGATTTCTGATGTGGGTTGGCATCTAGAGCTTCGGATTGCTGAGGTCTCTGTGGGCTGCTGTCTCATCTCGATGGAATTGATGCAGCCGAATGTCCTGTGGCGTTGCTCCGAATGTTCTCTCGCTGGGTGTCCCATTTGTTGGTTGGGTTGGGGGAGCCCGTGTTATTCTGGATCAGGATACTTCGGCTGAGGGCTGATGAGCTGGCTGAGGTACACTTTGGTTGTTAATTTCCTTCTTGTTGAGGTGGTGCCCTGTATGTGTGTTGCTATAATGTAGTGCGATTGTGTAGCAGTCCCTTGGATTGCTGTTGTCTGGTTAATATTGCCAGTTTGTTACTGTTGATGCTTTGCAACAGTTCTATTTTTGGACTACATTGGATGATGATCCTCTGTTGGCTGATCCTTTTGGCCGATTTGTGATGATCTACTGTTATGCATTGCCTGCTGCCAGGAGTGGCTAAATGGCAGCTGCAACTGCTGCTTGCAATTGGGGTAGTGGATGCAGGCGGCTTTGTTGTGGTTTGTCTTAGCAGGGCTGTGATTGGGGGTGCTCTGCTACCGTTGCCTAGTGATCTTCTTTCCTTCGGGCTATTGTTGGTATGAATCTGATTGTATGATCTGGGCTAATGTTGGTCCTGCTGAGGTGGGCTGCTGGTGCATTGTCTGCTTTGGGGCTTCAATGAGGCGCTGCTGGCCGTTGTTGATGTGGTGGAGCACATTCCCATCCGGGCTTGAAGCTATTTGGTTGAGATGTGTTGCGCTGCCCCCCTGGTGGTTGATCTGTGATGCTGTTGGCCGATGCTGATGGGTAGATGGAAGCAGCTGCTGGTGCCCATGATCCTGTTATTATGCTAGCCTTTAACAATTGCTGTCTCCAGCTTATTGTTGATGCAGGCTATCAGTTTGGCTCAGTTGCAGTTGCTGAATGCTCTGCTGTCCGAATGTCCTTAACTGGATTGTGGGCTGCTTATCTGGCTAACTACGGTGGATGTTTTGGATTGTGTTCCTGCTGTTGACTGGTGCTGGTTAGCAGTTGGTTGCTGGTATCATCCAGCTCCCCTGCTGAAGGTGTGATTGCTGGAATCAAGGAATTTGATGTAGGTCCTATGTTGGTCCGATGATTTGGAAGCATGAAAGCTGGTGGTCTGGCCGTTGGATGCTGATGAGGCATCCAATGTTTTTGAAGTAGGCCCCCTTCTGAAGGCTGGTTGCTGATCAGGCAGGCTGATGATATGCTGCGAATGGCTGGGTGCCTCTTTTGCTGCTGGTGCCATATGCTGGTGCTGATGCTTTCTTGGCCTGCTTGAAGATGGAATGGCTGATTTCCAGGTCCTTGCTCATGCTGATGGAGCTGATCTGCTGGTGCCATATGCTGGTGCAGCTACTGCTGATTCCCTGCTGGCGTTGGAGCGATGTTGCGTGTTGCTTCCAACTGCTGAAATACTTGGGATGCATTTAGTTTTTGATTATGTAAAATGACTTTGTTCATTTTCGATCTATTAGATTGTTCCTCCTAGAGGTTTTTGAGTTATACTCTGATGTACTAGTTGTTCGGGGTATACCCTAACTTTTTATATTCTAACTCCAATGTCAAAAAACTTGGTGTTATAACATAGGTTTTGTAAATTTCTTTTCTCCCTTTAATCCAAAATACACACTTACTTACCAAAAAAAAAAAAGGAATAACACTTGGTGATAAATCTTTACTTGTAAATTTTTCTCCCATTAATCCAAATCACTTACTTACCAAAAAAAAAAAAAAATTAGACCCGGTCACGGAAAGATTAGAGAGGTTGGGCTTTGCTAGGATTTGCGTCGAAATGGTGGCCGAAGCCCCCCGGCCGGAATTTGTAAAGATTCGCGCAAGTGGCTGCGCCGACCAGTTGGATGATCAACTAAGAGAAATTAAAATTGAGTACCAACATAAGGCTGCGCGGAGTGATGTTATCAAGAAGAACGGAAGTAAGGGCCCTCAAATCAAATCTTCCTGGGTCCCTAAGAAGGCGGTCATTCCACGGACTACTAGTGCAACTGCCTCTACTAGGAGGTCTCCCTGCAAGATAGCTGTCTTACCTCTAGATAATTCCGCTCAGAAGGGATTGTCTTTCGACAATCCTTTCAGCATTCTTCAGGAGCCCCTCCCTGTAGACCCTATGGTGTCCGATTTTCACATCCCACCGAATCACCTGAGTGAGGTCCCCTTGGCTTCTCCTCCTTGTGACCCTGTCTCAACCCTCCCCCCTAGAATTCAACATGCCCCCCTCTCAATTGGCTCTGATGAGGGGCAAATCACTGATGGGGACCAATGCACCCGATTCTTCTTTCGATCCATTGAGAGCAAGCTTAACCGCTGCAGGATCCTCTCCCTGACCAAAGAAGATGGTTCTCCTACCTCCAATTTGGAGGAAGTGCAAAACCTCCTCTTCAACTACTTTTCCTGTCTCCTGGGAACTGGCAGGGAGAATGGCGTCTTTTCTAAAGAGAGTCTTCGCCCTTTTATCCATAACTCTGTGCCTGATGCCATCCGGCCGGACCTCTGTCGCCCAGTCTCCTCAGACGAAGTCCGCCAGGCTTTGTTCTCGATTGATGACAATAGGGCCCCTGGCCCGGATGGTTTTTCGGCCAAATTCTTCAAAGCTGCTTGGAATGACATTGGTGCGGACATTACTGTTGCTGTTCAAGACTTCTTCCTACATGGGAGAATCTTAAAGCAAATCAATTCAACCTTGCTTTGCCTCATCCCAAAGATCAAATCTCCCACCAAGGTTTCCGACTACCGCCCCATCGCGTGCTGCAATGTCATTTATAAGATCATCTCTAAGATCATCGCCGCCCGCCTCCAACCTACGCTTCCTTACCTTGTTGGCAATTGTCAAACCGCATTCATCTCGGGGAGAAGTATTGGAGACAACATCCTGCTGGCTCAGGATCTTCTCCACAAATACCACCTCAACAAGGGGGCCCCTCGATGCGCTATTAAAGTTGACCTGATGAAGGCCTTCGACTCTATCCACTGGGACTTCATTCTAGCCGTCCTTGAGTTGATGAATTTTCCCCCCATCATGGTTAATTGGATCAAACAATGCATCACCACCACCTCTTTCTCCATTAATCTCAATGGCTCGCCGGTGGGCTTCTTTCGAGGGGCCAAAGGACTTAGACAGGGTGACCCCCTCTCTCCCTATCTTTTCGTCCTAGGGATGGANAAGTATTTTAGATTAAAGGGAGAAAAAACTACAAAATTAATATTTTATCTCCAAGTATTTTGACTTGGAATTAAAACATTAAAAGCTGAGGCATACCCCGAGCAAACGGTACAACAGAAAATACCAAAAAAAACCTCTAAGAGGACTACGAGCAGCAGAAAATAACATATGTAATCTGAAATTACACCTAAGCTGACACACAAGCATAAGCAGAGCAGGAGCAACATATGGTGCATCGCTAGCACCACCTGGGCACCAAACTAGCCAACAAACTACAAGAAACATCAGACTGGAGGTACCAAAATAGCCACCAAAATAGTGCAGCAGCCAGTCCAGAATCAGCCCCTGGCATCTAATATAACAGCATCTACTCAATGCCACACAACAGCCACAAGAGACTGAGACCATCATCAACACCATTCAACAGCCCATGCTTCAGAAGCATCACACAGCCGGGCACTAACCCAGGTGTATATCATCGGAGCATCAGCAGCAAACCTCCAAAGGAAAGATCAGCATTTCCATCAGTAGCTACCAAGAGTTCTGTCAATCACTAGGATTAACAAAACAATTGTAGCTGAACTTCAGGCCGTCGAACGCACCAGGTCAAGCTGCATCAGCCGGTGCAAGTTAGATACAGAGAGGCTACACCCCAACAGCATCTAATGGAACATCCACAATTCTCCCATTGTTAAGCTGGGCCAGCAGATCACCAACCACAGCCTCACAGAATTGGCAGAAAAATGAACCCAGCAACTTGCAAAACTGCAGCTAAGCAGAAGCACATCACCAACCTCAGAAGACACTGCCATTAAGGGTCCTCCAGAGCCAGCACATCCCCAGTCCACCAGAAGCACTTCCACCAGTGCCCAGCTTCAAATACATCAATGCCACCAGCTGCGAGATCACCAGCATACCAATAGCACAGCAGCAATCAGTTAGCTTCTCAGCCAACCGACGTCAGAAAGGAAAAATCACCAGCAACTAGAACAGAGCCAGTATAATTCCAAATAGACTGAAAGTTATAGATTTAGCTTGGAGAAGGCATGCACCAACCGCAAACTGCTTGCAGCAAACCACCACCAGCCAACACATACCCACCATACAACCAGCCGCCACCCACAGCAACTCCAGTTCACCACGAGATAGCAGGCCAGCATACAGACAGGAACAAACTGAACCAGAGACTAAACCCAGTTCCACCAAATGCCTAACGGCAAGGTGAAGTCCCCTGCAACAAGGGGAGCAAACGACCAAAAGGTCCAGGACCAGTTCAACCAAAAACCAAATCCAATGTATAGGCGGCCCCCTCACCAACCCACACAACAGCAGTGGCTCATAGGAACACGGCACCAGACCGGTTATTCAGACAAGCTCCAGCAAAAACCAGAGGTCAACCACGCAAGCTTCACAAAACGGCAGACAGACAGTAGACTCGGCCCTGCTACAATGGATCACATGCACTAAACGGACCTTAACCAGCTCTTCCCAGCAAAGACAGAAAGTCCCCAACCAGAGTTTCACAGGCACCCCCAACCCAATCAGCTGGAGGGGACACATTGGCTTAGAAAAAAGAAAAGCTAACAACACAAGCCCGTTCACCGGCCAGATCCAAAGAACAGGCGAGAGCAACAACCATCGAACTGCAGTTGAGTGAGAACCCGACAAACACTACAACCCAAACGGTTGCCATTAAGCAGAGCTTCAATAATAGTAGCAACCTGAGGCCCCATCGCAGCAGAAGGATCGCGAACAACCCGAAGTTCCACACCAGCTCTTCAGACCATCGACCAAATGACTCCAAACTAGCACGACACGGAGTTGCCCAATCCGACCACCAGAAGGGAGACACATAGGTAGAGGCACAACATAGCCAGAAATACAAACCTAAGGGAGCGGCAGAACCAACACGCAGCGAGGGAGCCGACAGAAACTCCAGAAATCAGATCCCATAGCCGAATCCAGAAGGACAACTCCGACAAACCCAGCCCACAGACAAATCCGAAGCAAGGCCCAAACGTCCACAAAGGTGTATGAACCGAAAGGAGCCATAAGCAAGGCCGGAGCCTACAACCGCATCAGATTGGGAGAATCGCATCGAGAGCTCAATCCTAGGCTTGCACCGAGGATAAGAGGGATCGATTCGGAGAAAACACTTCAAATTTCAAAAAAGAAATTTTTATGAAGAGAGAAGCGAGAGCTTCGTGGAGTCGAAGATTCCGGGTTCACCGTGAACGACCCAACCAGCGTTGGGATTCAGGAAGATGGAGACGAAACACCGGAGGGGGGCCGGGCAGAGCAGCCAGGAAGCCGACCATGGTAGGCTCCGGTGCCGCCTGGCACCCAATGCGGCAACGACGAGGACGACGACGCCGGGCAGTTCAAATTTCAAAATTGAAATTTGAAAAGTAGAGAGAAGCGAGAGCTTCTCTCTCTTTCCGACCTTAAAAACTGTGTTAAGGGTAAGTTTTTTATAGTGACTGGCCCCACCGCACACGCGGCCCCATAACCCAGAAATCCCTAGCGGGATTTTTTGGGAGGCACAGTTCCACTTATGCTTCTGCGGGGAATCGAACCCGAGTGGGGGAGGCGCACTTCCGTGCATTTAACCACTCCGCAAACTCCCGCGTCGGCGACTAGGACTAATCCTGACTTTAAGTTCCATTGGAAATGCGATCGCTCCCGTATTGTGATGCTTAGCTTTGCGGACGACCTTCTTCTATTCTCCAAAGCGGACCGCAACTCCATTCAGGCCATTCATGAGTGTCTCAACATCTTCAGTTGTCTGTCCGGCCTCACCCCCAACCCAGATAAGAGTGAGGTCTTTTGCAGCTCTATTAGTGAGGATACCCTTCATTGCATCATTGACATTCTCAGATTTAAGCGGGGCACCCTCCCTGTCAGGTATCTCGGAGTCCCCCTTATCACCACGAAGCTCACCTGCTCCGACTGTAAGCCTCTCCTTGACCGTATTCAACTTAGAATCTCTTCTTAGAAGAATCGTTGGCTCTCCTTTGCTGGTAGGCTTCAACTTATTTCTTCCATTCTCTCCACTATCCACAATTATTGGGCTTCCATGTTCATCCTTCCCAAATCTATCCTGAACAGTATTAATAAAGCCCTCCGCTCCTTCCTGTGGCATGGCTCCCTTGATGGTAGATTCTCTGCTAAAGTTGCCTGGAAGGATGTCTGCTCCCCCAAAGATGAAGGGGGATTGGGTTTTAAAAATCTGGTCGCATCCAATAAAGCCCTTCTTAGCCATCACTTCCGGAGGATCATCACCAAAGATCCTGCCTCCATTTGGGTTTCTTGGTGTTACATTCACAGACTCAAAGATCGTTGTATTTGGACCATAAAAATTCCAAATTCAGCCCCTTGGAGTTGGAAAAAGCTTATGAAGCTCCGACCTGCTCTTCGTCCCATAATCTGATATCGTATTGGTGATGGGGCGAACACATTCCTCTGGCTTGATCATTGGCACCCTCTAGGCCCTCTCTGTGATCGGACTAGTGAGAGGATCAGATGTGTTATCGGCTTACCCCTGGATACAAGAGTTAAGGACATCATCACTAATGGTGACTAGTGCTAGACCAATCAATTTGACACGGAGGTAGCGGATATTGCTGAATGCATGCCCCCCTACCTACCTGATATCTCTCGCAAGGATCTTGCCCTTTGGACGCCTGACCACTCTGGTTCTTTCACTACAAAATCCACTTATAGTGTTTTCCATCCTCCTAACGGCGTGGTGGAGTGGTCTTGTCTTGTTTGGACCCCCCTGTTCATCCCCGCTCATGCCTTTATCCTTTGGCTTGCTATCCGCCACAGGCTCAACACTCTGGACAGGATTAGCCAGTACCATCACACCTCCCCATTTTGTGTTCTTTGTTCTAATGATAGTGAAAGTCATAGCCACCTCTTTTTCAACCGTCCTTTCTCCTCCGTTGTCTGACGCCTCATGCGCACCCAGGCTGGTCTCAGTTGGCCCTACCCTCACTGGTCCTCCAACGTTTTATGGGCTGCTAAACCTTGGAAGGGTAAATGTCTCAAAGCCAGCTCCTTCCGCCTCACCCTTGCGGCCTCAGTTTATTTCATCTGGAGGGAGCAAAATCAACGTGTCTTCAAGAACACTGCGTGCACTGCAATCCAGCTGGCCCATCAAATTACCGCTGCTGTCCAGGGGAAGCTGGAATCCTCTCATTTTTCTGCTGCCCGCAGTAACAGATTGGTTCTGATTAGATGGAGCATCCCCCTTGCGGTCCTGAGTGCGAACTCTATTCCCTGACTGCAATCTTCACCCGGTGCTCTGGTTTCCGGAGCACTTTGTGCGCTGCTGTTTTCGACGCTTGTGGACTCCGGATTCCGAAGCGCTTGTGGACTCCGGATTCCGGAGCGCCCTTACTTTGAGGACTTTGGCTCCTTTTCAATATTAAAAAAAAATTTCCTGTCCTTGCATTTGTGTTCTCCGGCTTCCGGGGCGTTTTGTGCGTTGCCGTTTCCGACGTTTGTGGACTCCGGAGCGTTTGCGAACTCCGGATTCTGGAGCGCCCTTGCTTTGAGGACCTTGGCTCCTCTTAAAAAAAAATATATAGGCCGGCTGGTTCTGCTGCTGTTTTGTGAACTCCGGATTCCGGAGCGCGTATCTGCTCCTGAGACCCCCAGCTTTGTCTCGTCTTTGGGGTGTCCAGATTCCAGAGTTCTTCCACCTCTGAGATCTTCAGATCTGGGTCTCTTCAAAAAAAAAAAAATTTGGCAGGCTCTGCTGCTGTTTTGTGAACTCCAGATTCTGGTGTGTCTTTCTGTCCGTTTTTTTTATCCGGCGCTCTCGCGGACTTCGGAATCCGGAGTGCGTATTTCTCCGTGTTTGGCTGGTTTGCTTCCTTTTATTCGGATCTCCTATGTGCTAAGCCGGAGTGATTTCTTCTCTAAATGGCCGGAGTGGCTTCCGTGCTTCCATTTGTCTTCTTCCTTCCGGAGCACTTTGGTCGGAGCGCTTTCCTTTTTTTGGAGCTCCATAAAGCTGGAACAACTTTATCGGGTTTTCCATTTTTCCGGAGTGTCCACCTTGTGAACTTTCCGGAGTCCTTGTGTCTCACTACTTGGAAGGACGAAGTGGAGCGATCTTTTCCGGAGTGACCTTCGTACGATCTTTTCCGGAGCTCCTTTGCTTCACCAAATGGTGGACGGTGTGGCTTCTGTTCATTGGCGGAGTGCCTTTGAGGACGGAGTGGCGTGCCTTTTTTCGGAGCTCTTTATTTGCTGGAATGCAAATGTCCGGAGTGCATTTTTTTCGGTGTGATGTTTTCTGGAGTGAAATTTGCTGGAGTTCTTTTTGCCGGAGTGCATTTTTTCGGCGTTCTTTCTGCTGAAGTGCAATTTTCCGGAGTGCTTAAACCAGAGGGCTTTTTTTCCGAAGTTCTTTTTTTGCCGGAGTGCAAACGTTCGGAATGCTTTTTTTCGGGGTGAAGTTTTCCGGAGTGAATTTTGCTGGAGTACTTTCTGCCGGAGTGCACTTTTTCTGGAGTGTAATTTTTCGATGTGAAGTTTTTCGGAGTGGAATTTTCTGGAGTGGAAATTGCTGGAGTACTTTCTGCTGGAGTGCTCCGTTTTCGGAGTATATTTTGCTGAAGGGCTATCTTCCGGAGTGCTTCTTTAGCTGGAGCGCTTTTTGTCTCCTTGGACGGTGTGCGTAGCCGGAGTGATTTTCTACAATCTGGGCGGAGTGACCTTATGACTTGTGTCATGTATTTAGGGGTTTCTCCTTCTTTTTTTTCTATGTGTCTTTTTCCAAGTCGGCAAAATACTTGGAAAAAACACAGTCCTTGTACATTTTAATTTATTTTAATACAATTAATTACTTACCAAAATTCAAAAAGATTGAGGTCCTGCTCAAGTCCCCCCCAGCCACCGATTTTGAAAGATCATATATTGGATTTGATTGTGCCATTGATGCGGCCCCGACCGGTGATCATCCTGTCTCTCGACCGGTGCTGTCTTCAGACCCAGTGGAGTGCCCTGGCCATTCCTCCCTGGCTAGCCCAAATGGTTTGCTGAGTCCAGGACCTACTTCTGACTTGTCTGACTCTAATTGTTATAAATTTGTGACTAAGAGCAGGAGACGTAGATCCTCTAAGAAAATCAGGAACGTTCGGGGGCCTAAGGAGCGGAAACCCCTTTCGCCGGTCTCTTATAAATAACATTACATGCTGGAATGTGAGAGGATTCAATGTTTTTTTTTTGGTAAGTAAGTGTGTATTTTGAATTCAAGGGAGAAAAAAAATTTACAAAAATTATGTTATAACTCCAAGTTTTTTGACTTGGAGTTATAACATAAAAAGTTAGGGCATACCCCGAGCAACTAGTATATCAGAGATATCTAAAAAATAGACCGAAAATGAACAAAGTCATTAAACATAAGCAAAAACTAAATGCATCCCAAGTATTCAAGGAGCAGGGAGTAACACGCAAAACTGCAATAGTGCCAGGAAGAAATCAGCAGCAGCACATTCCAGGGCTCCCATCAGAGCAGCTTCCATCAACATGAGCAAGGGGCACCAAGCCAAGTGCACCAGCCACCATCATCAGCCAGCCTCATCAGCAGACTTCCGTCAGAAGCGTTGTATCCCTGGGAGTACACACCAGTAACACAGCTATCAAGCAGTTCAGCAGCAAAGACTCAGAGCAGCAGCCACGATCGTCCAGGGAAGGCAGATCATTGCCGCCAAATCAAGCAGAGCTGGGCAAAAGGTTATAAACATGCTGCACCAACCAACTATCGCAGCAAGACCCAGCAGAGGGATCCTGCCCAGCTACAAGACCCAACAGCCCCATGCATCGGCAGCATCACTCCATTCAACAAAAAAGGCCCAGCAATTCTATCACTCAGCTATAGGAAGAATCGACCGGATTGGCATTAAATCACTGCCATAACCAGCAGATTCAGCTCAATTCTCAGCAACAGATCAACCAGGAAAGAAACAGCATCACCACTGATGATCTCTTTCTACAGCAAGCAGAGAACCGAGATCGGCCCTCCTGCAAATTCGAATCGGCCATGACGCCAAGCAAAACCAAATCGGCCAAAGATCGCAGCCAGCCATGACTGAATCACGGATCAAAGCCTAGACATCAAACCAACCCGGGCCACAAGCACCGTGAGCCAGTACTCCAAGAGCTGACCACCAGCCTGCCGCAAAATTCATCGTCCAGACCGAAAAGGAGTCGCCATACAGCCAACACCAAAGGGCTCCATGCTGCAGCAGACACAAGGAAACAGCAGGAAGCCCCCATTCCACCAGCGTCCCCAGTTTCTACATCAGCAGAGCAGTGTGCAATAGCGACCCCCAAACAAGAACCAGCGATGAAAATTCCGCAACAAAGCCAGTGTAGCATCCCAGACATAGAGGCAACAACAGCCAGTGCCCATCTGCAGCCGAAACAACATTAGCATCCCCTCAGGAGCGAAAAAACTGATCAAAGCCTGCTGTAGCTCCGCATCCAGCACTTAGCATACATCGTAGAGAGCAAAGAAACCAGAGCCGTAGGCACTAGCTTGGAGCCCAACAGATTCCGTTCCTCAGCACCAAAGAACTACATTCAGCATCAGTAATCAGAAGTGCCAGCCCCTTCCAGTAGCAAGATAAGCAGCAACATGTTAGAACCATTACAGTCCCAACCAGCAGGGTGAAATCAGGCACTTGCAAAGCCTTTCTTCACATCCCAAAATGGAGTTGCACATAATAAAGGCACTAAAGCACTCCAGCAACAGCAGCCGCCAAATACAAAATTTTGCTAATAAAACCAACTGCAGCAGCTCCTCCACAGGTTCCACTGCCAATAACAGAGAGAAAATGGCAAATAGACAGGCCAAGCCTAATCCACCACCCAATAAGGTTCACCAGCATCCAACCAGAGCCACGCCAACTCAACAGCACTCCACAATAGAGTTCCAAAACCAGAGCTGCACGGTCCCCCTTCCCGTCCAACTAGAAAGAACCCCATAGGCAGAGGCGCAATAGAGTCAGCATCACTAGACAGTCGTCTGCGGCATAACCAAAGAGCTACATATGAGCCCACTCTAGCTTCAGACAGCTTCACCGAAAGCCAAAAAAGCCGTAGACTAGAGAATAATCCATTTATATACAGCAGCATCGACTAAAGGAAGCACCCCACAGAGGCAACAACCAGCAGGAACTCACCTCAATAGATGGCCACTGCAGCCAAAATAATAACACTGTCGGTTCAACAAACCACAGCCAGAAAGCCCCACCCTGAGCAGTACGGGCACCCCCAACCCAACCAAAAGGGGGGAAACACGTTGGCAATGGATCATCAATCCAGCAGCCCAAGACGGTTTCAAGCACCAGAAGCAGAACATAGAGTGAGACCCACCAGGAGGCCAGAGGAAGCTGCTCCCGGAGCCATACATCTGTGAGAGACCAGCAATTCGCTGCAATCGATATCAAATGCATCCAAGCAAATCTCCATAAATGGAATCAAAAGAAAAAATCCCCATCGCACCAGAAAGTTCAAAGGCATCCAAAAGGTCCACGGCCAGCGCTTCAGTGCATCGGCCAAGCATCACCAAACCAGCACAGCACGGAATCCCCCAAAACCGTCCACCAGAAGGGAACGCCCAGGCATAGGCACCTCAAAGCCAGCACCCTGACCTTCGAATGCCCAGTCCCAATCTGAATGGGAGAGACGACACAAGAGCTTAACCCTAGGCGCAAACCGAGGAGAAAAGGAAGCGAACTTGAGAGAGATGCGAGGCCTCAAAGGATAGTGACTGGCCCCACCGCACTGCGGCCCCATAACCCAGAAACCCTGAAAGATTTTTTGGGAGGCACAGTACCACTTTATGCTTCCGCGGAGAATCGAACCTGGGTGGTGGAGGAAAGAGAAATCTTTTTTAACCACCAGGGATTCCGAGACATTGGGTACTTTTTTTTTTGGTAAGCAAGAATTTTGGATTAAATGGAGAAAAAATAAGTTACAAAAATTATGTTTTGTCTCCAAGTAATTTGACTTGAAAAAAAAATATAATATGCTAGGGCATGCCCTGAGCACCTTGTACATAAAATAATCCAAAAACCTCCAGGAGGACAACATTTATCAGAAACGATAAAATATGCAAATTGTCGATATCGGCAACAGCTCCCACATCGCTGCAGCACATCAACAGCAGCCACTTCGGCGACAGTTCCAAACCGGCAAGTACGAGTTCAACACGGCATATGAGCAACAAAGTCGAACCGGCATTGATGCTGGCAAATGAGATCGGCCACAAGATGGCAATTGAAACCGTGTTGAAAATGGCAATTGAACTCGGCCACAAAAAATCCAAACCGGCCAAAATTCAACATCGGCAAATGGAATCAGCAATTGAAATTGGCCACAGTAAATCCATACCGGCCAAAAGTCGAAACTGGCAATTGATGCGCAACTCCAAAAGCGGCAAATGACAGTCCATGTCAGCAAGCCAAATCGGTCTCAAGGCCCATCCGGCCTCCAGCCCTAATTGGCACCCTCAATTGAAATCTTTTTTTTTTTTTGGTAAGTGTGTATTTTGGATTTATGGGAGAAAAAATTACAAAACACAATGTTATAACGTCAAGTTTTTTGACTTGGAGTTAGAACAAAATTCACTAGGGCATACCCCGAGTGACAGGTACAACAGATAAAACCACAAAAAACCTCTAGGAGGAGCAATCTAACCAAAATAAAGAAAATGAACGGGTCATTTTACATGAGCATGCTACCCACCACCCAAATGCATCCCAAAACAAACAGGAGGCAAATCGACAAGGCCAGCAACATCCAAAAAGTCCTATATCAGGCACATCTTCAATAACACAGGGCCAACAACAGCTTCGACTGCCATTCCATCATCAGCACCAAATCTAACTGGCACAGCAGGGGGCATGGAGCATTCTGCCAACAGGCACTAGCGCTCAGCAAGCTGTGAAGGACAGCATGACATCAGGAGCTGCCAGCAGACCATACCACACAGCATATACCATCTGGAGCCAACCAGCAGAACCCAATGCCACACAGCAGCAAATGACTTCAGTTAGGAACTGAATACAGCTTCATCTCCAATCAACTGCTAATGCTTCAGCACAACATCAACAGAAAACAGAACAACATCCAAGAAGTGCTACACGGGATTCAGCAGCAGAATTGAGGACACCAATCATCAATTCTAGGCTGTGAATCGACCAACTTGGCATTAGAATGCAAATACAGCTGCCCAGCGACAGCCACAAGAGCTCCAAAACAGCAGAGGTGGCGAAACTGATTTCAGCCACCCCAACAGAATGCAGAAAGAATCTGCAGATTACACACAGCAGAACCAAGCCACTGAGCACCACAACCAACAAGCTCAATACTATACCAAAATTAGATACAGCAGCTACTTCTTGGCTACATCTATACAGGAATCCATAATAATATATGCCAGCCACGATTAGTCACAGGCAGAAACCAGAACCTTCCCCACCGCAGCAGGAACACATTTGCCTAACACCAGCACCAAACTGCCATCAGAACAACAGCAACACAAACGCACCGCTATTTAGCAGTGGACATTTAGGGGCACCATCTCAACAAAAAGGAAAATTAGTCCCCAAAAGGCATCTCATCCAGCTACTCAGCCCACTGTCGACATGTCCCAAGCCAGAAAACACAAGGGCTCCCCCAACCCATTCAATAAATGGGGCACACAGCAGTCAGAGCAACATCAGAGGACAATCAGCAACCTCAGTTCCTTTGAGAAGAGACAGAAACCCACTAGAAAAAGCTATTTCAAGGATACAACAGCAACATCTGGCTTTGTACACCAGAACACGAGCAGGAACAACTCCACCCAATAATGCCAGAACTGGCAGCAGACAACGAATCATCACACCTCAACCAATGGGGTCAGCCAACGAGAATTCATCATCCATTGCATCCAAACAGAATATTTGCAAAGCAACAACATCGACAATTTGCAGAATATACCAGACACGGAAAGCCGATAACCAATTTACAGGAAAATAGTCCATTCAAATTCAACAGCATCAATAAAGGACGCATACCACAGAGACCTCAACCGCAAGAAATCGCCTCAACAGATAGCCACTGGAACCAGCAGCAGCCGAACAGAGAACGAGTCCCACCAGGAGGCCAGAGTAAGCAACTCCCGAAGCCACATAAGCATTCACTGCATACCATATCATATGCAACCAGGCAAAGCTCCAAAAATGGAAACACAGGGGAAGATCCCCACCACACCAGAAAGATCATAAGCACTCAAAAAGTCCACAGCCGGCACTTCAGTGAATCTGCCAATCAACACCAAACCAGCACAGCACGAAAGCCCCCAAAACTGTACACCAGATGGGAACGACCAGGCAAAGACACCTCAAAGCCTGCACCAGACCTTCGAAAGCCCATCCCAATCTGCGTGGAGAAGACGATGCAACAGCAAACCCTAGGCGCGAAGCGAGGAGAAGATAAAACAAAACTGTAGCGAGCAGCGAGGACTCAATAGATGAGCGTCGACGCACTCTCCGAGCCAAGAGTCCCTGCAACGCAATCCGCAATAGATGAGGAGCCTTCGCCCCAACCTAAATGCAAGAAAGAAGGTAAAACTCGCCGGCCGCAACGAACTCCCCAAGGACGCCGTGAACGGCAAAACCAGAACAGGGATACGAAAAGGCGTAGCCGGAAAGCCAGAGGAGGGGGGGCTAGGCAAGCAACCGGGAGACCGGCCATGGCCGTCGCCGGAGCCGCCCGGCACCCAAAATAGAGTCGGCGAGGACGATGCTGCGAAGAAATTCAAAATTCAAAAGCAGTAGAGAGCGTCTCTCTCTAACTTTCTCTCTCTAGACGAAGTTTACCCTCAATTGAAATCGATAACCTCCATCACAGCAGGTTCCATACAACAGAATTCCAGCAGCTCCATCAAGCCATGACC
>JAODPA010088154.1:0-21189 GCA_025585075.1 Nepenthes mirabilis
GATTTTTGTTTTCCACAAAGCTTACTTGTTGGTGATTTCGATAAAAAAAAAATAAAATTACGCAGTATTAGATTCATCAGGTGGATTAATCTAAGCCCTTGAAATGAACGGTTGAGATTGGATTTGACATTTTTTTATGTCCTCAACGAGAAGTCTACTGCTGCAGCAAAAACGGACAAGCCTCCTCGTATTCTCTATCACTCCCACTCGCATCATTTGAACAAAAACTCACTCCCGTTTTCACTGTCTCCCCTCCCCTCTCTCTCTCTCTCCAGAAACCCAAACAGGATTCCTTTTGCCAGAAGCTGGCAAATTTCATAGGTAGCTCACTGCAACATTGTGTTTCACAAAAACAAACGGTCCTTTTTGACCGCTGAATTTAGGGTTTAATGCTTCTCACTGACCTCTTCAAAGTTTCATGACTGCTTATAGCTCATGTAATTTCCTTCTGAAGCGAACTTTCACCTGCTCCTTTTGTATAATCTAAGTGGCACATTTTTTTACTGCGTTCTTTTCTCTCTCTATCTAATTTCTTTGTGGATTTGTGGTTCGTTGACATTTTTGTTTAAAAGGGTTTAGTGTCTGAACGTTTGGGGTAGCTTATTAGGTTCCCACATTGTTTTCAGAATCGGGGGGCTGGAGAGGTGCTCCTGACAGACATTGATTATTCGCTTGTGCGCTTAATTTTTTCTGTGATGGGTGGGCAAAGCAATGTGCTTTGTGCTTTGGCTTGGTTCTTGTTTGTTTATTCTCTGGAAGCGAAGTAAGTGTATAACATGGAATCAAAATGTTTGCTAAAAACGTTGATATTGTAGAAAGACTACAGGCGTTTTTTAAGTGGGTTTCATCACATCTGCAGAGGTCTCTGAATTATCTGAATCCTCAGATGATTACGAGTGTGTTCTGCAACTTCGCTAGATTTGTTTGTGGAACATACATAATACAAGTGAAAGGAAAACTGCAGGTTGACCAGTTAGCCTCTGATATGACATATGTACCCTTATATTTACTAATCCTTGATAACATCAGACTTCATTGGTGCATTTTAATGGTCAAGCCATAATGTTAATGATTCCACAACTGTCAAATTGTCTGGGATGTTGGGTTCCATGTTGAAAAGGGAAAGTGTGATTATGTAGGAATGGTATTAGGAGGGGGAGGGAAGGAGCGAAAGGAGATGTAATTCAGCTGAAGGGTAGATGGATGGCAAAGTGGGAAAGAAATAAGGATGTCTCTGTTTGTGCCTTTGCATGAGAGATATTTTACTAGGTTCGACCTGTTGCTGAATTAAGTCTAATGACCTTTGTGCCGTTGTTCTTCCTGTCTCTATTTGGACAATGTCATTGATGTGCCTGATTGCATATTACCCATTTACGGTTGGTGCAAGTTCCTTTATAAATTATCTTACTGCACAAGAGTATCGTAAGAGGAAGCTGAATGAAGACAGGGAGAGGTTTATTTTTATTTTATTTTTCAGGGGGTGGGGGGGGCGGGGAGGAAGAGAGGCTTCTTCAGCAGAAGAAATGCTGTATATGGGACAACAGCAATCATGTAATGGTTTAAAGTTTAGCAGATAATGCAGGCAAATGAGGGATGGCTTTTTGAAAATCTAGAAAGCAAAAAAAAAAAAAAAAAACTTATTGGTCCTTATTTTTGTGATGGAACAAGATATTGATGACAGACATCTTTGCATTTATGCTGTCTAAATGAGGAAGATATAATAATTAAAAATCATTTTTTGGTTGCTGTCAATGACAAAGTTGAACCCTAGTGAAGTCAGTGGTTAGAGAGGAAGGACGGTGCTACTGTTTTAGATTTTCAACTATGGCTTGAAATTCTTGCCATCACATTTTGTGGTATTACTTTATTCTGCAGTTTCTAAACCAATCCACTCCTCCTTGTATCTGATTTAAATCTGAGCAGTAGTTTTGTCAATTCAAAGCTCAACTGTCAACTGTTTTATGCACTCTTCATGTAATACAGGAATGAACTGTTCTGTTTCCAGAAACCAATAGCACCCCTGTACATATGGGCCGAATCCATCTCTCTTGTCCTGGTTGTCCTACCTTACATATTACTGAAAAATTTCTTTCACAGACCTTAGTAAACCAAATTTGGGTTTGATGGGTACTTTGGCATTTTGGCCTCTTTTTTCTGATTTCTAGGACTGCCATTGTTGATCAATTTTTCTTCTTGCTAATTGCTAACAGTGGAAGGGGAGCTTTGTTACAACTGTAGAGAAGTCGCCATGTGTTTTGGTAGTCACAGGCTTGAGTCATGAAACTTGTCTCTTGTATAATGGATGGTAAGACTACATACAATAGATTTAAAGTGGTTCGACCTTTCCCTGGATTTCGTGTATTGCGGGAGTTTTGTGTATTGGACTGCCCTTAATTGGTAATGATTTCTCTGACTCTCTTTTTTGTGTAACCAAGTGCTGGAGTTTCTATTCTCCCTTTCTCTCACTCTCACTTCCCCCTGTCTAATAGTTCTTTACTAGTCTGATGATGGATATGGATATAAAATGGTTTTAATCACCAGTAGTGTATTACTGTTATTCTGTTCCTGTAAAGGTACTGGTTGTTTCTGAGTACTATGACAAATGTGCATACATTAATTTTTAATTTTTTGTTACAAGATCAACAAACCCATTACTTTAACTTGTACCTTTTTGGCTAATATTTTAGCTGCTAAATTTTTTTGCTGCTGAAGTACTTCTGAAATATCGAATCACCTACAGCAATTTGACTTAAGAGCTCTTCTTGTCAGAATTTTGGCAAATTAGGAAAGAAGAATCCACTCAAGCTTAGATGAGTGTTGATATAATTTTGTTTGTTTCTTTTTCCCTCCTCCCCCTATTTTGTGTGTGTGTTCCTTGATTTTTTTCTGAAACAAAAACAAAGTGGAGAAGCAATGTGCAAGGCTCGGTATTTGTTCATTTATTTATTTACTTTTCTACTTGCACCTAAGTGTAGATGACATGAGATGAGGTCAAGTTAATTGGAATTCAACTTAAGAGTGATCAATTTTTTTTTTTTTTGAAAAAGAGATGAGGCATCCTGGAAAAAAGTTGTTTTGATCGAACCTTCTCTTCTGCAGCAGATTTGAACTGGTCTGATTTCTACATGAGAGTTGAGATCAAGTTTAATATATATTTTTTTTTTGCTCATTTAGCTAACAAACCGAACTTGGAAAAAAAAATCATTCGAAATATTGCTTTATAATTAATGAAATACCTTGGTTAGAAATCTGAACTTGGGTTATTTTTGCTCGGTTTGATCTTGGCACATATGTTAATGAACAAAGTTTGAGGCTAATATATACTTGTTACATTAACTAACCGAGGCTGAGTAGAGTAAGATTCGAGTATATGATATCGGGTTGGACTTGTGTGGTAGTTATTTTATATTGAGTTGCAGTCTTAGTAGTTCTTGTTTGCAGATGATTCACTTTCATCTTAGATTAATATGAATTACAATTTGGAATTTGATTCTTGTTTGGTGAACTTTAGAAGAGTAGAAATTGAAAAGAATTGATGAATAGTAAATTACTGCAAGCTTAGAAGTTAAATTTGAATTTTATTTGCTTTTCTTATTTTGTTGTTTTTGTGTAGTTGATTTTTGTTTTTCAATGTAGGAGCCTTCATGGAGCCTTGATACAAATGTCACAAATCAGATCATTTATTATCAAACATAATCAAAATTAAGACCTCAAATTGGGTCGTGATGTCGCACAAAAATCTATTACTAACTCAAAAACAAAATTATATATCCATTGTAGGATATGGTCAAAATCTCGTCCATTTGACAATCGATTTCTTGTACGTGCTCAAGCATGAATAATACCCTACAAATCAATCGACAACCTTATACATATGACTATATAAATAGTCACCGAGATTACGCCCCACCGGCCACTTGGGGTAATAACCATAATTGATACTCTACATGCCATTAGAAATCCAATCTTTGGAAATGTATCTCGCTACAAGTACACAACTATACATAAATCTTAAAACATAATATGCAGTGTCATCGCAAAATCCTCTGAAGACCCACTGGTCTAACTCTAATGCTAAGTGATCTTAACTGCTAATCTGAAATACGGTAAGTTGCAAGGATAGGTCAAAAAGATTAGCAAGACATACAACAATAATGCAAATAACGATGTATAATTCACCATGTACATGCAAAAGGCTAACAGATATCATGTGTAGATGTTAAACATAGAACCAAGGGCAAGTGATAATCCTTATTGGTAGGGTCAAATTTTCAAAGGTCAGTTTACGAATTTTACCCCATAGGCGATGCCATAAGCTTCTATTCAGATTTTATAGGCGGGCTGTTTATATAGTATTTTCTATAGATGGAGTCAAACACAACTTTTTCAACTAGTGGATGTTGGGTATACGACTTGTGCTTTTTGAAAATATAAAGGGATATGTCACAACATATTTCATCAATTCCTTGCAATGATTATTTACTAAAATGAAAGAGAACTCTAGAATATAAACATGTTTTCCAAAATTTGAAACAAAATAACTTAGCTTAAACTTGATTGTAGAGGATTCTCAAAATTCTTACATAAACTTGAGAATGCAAGGAACATTCATAAGCAATTTTAGAAATTAAGGACAAATATCGTAAACATGGGCAAATGATTTCAAAATCTCAAAAAATGGGAAACTATGGCCATGCACGTAAGCCCTATACAAAAGAAAACAATAATAGACACATGTATGGAACTTAAAAGCAAACTCAAAATTTTAAAATGGCATCAACATGAATTTCTGAAATTTCAGAAACAAAGTGAAGATTAAGAGCATGGATGCACTTTCCTTATCAAAATTCACAAGGGTTTTCAAGTATTAAGCTTCAAAATCACCTTGCTTTCTTCTGCTTTTCTCTCTCTTCTTTTCTCTTCTCTTTCTCTTTGTCTTTCTTCTCCTTGAGGTCACAAGCCAAATGAGATGATGAAATAATGTCCAATGATTCTATACTGAAGGGCCGCTTGAGTGGTTGGCTTGCGCTCCACTTGCGGCTAGACTGCCAACAGGGAAGTGCCGCAGCAAATGACTTGCATACAGCTCCAATCTTGTGCCTTACCTGCCACTAGAATCCACCAATCGGGCACATGAGCGACCATCAGGTTCACCAGGCACCTCTCGAGCACCATGCTAGATATGGACAAACACTTTGGTTCCCATTTAGTTCTATAATTTAATCTTAAAACTTAACACAAATTGTTCCATAATTTAGTATGATTACCCAAGATTGTTACTCAGGTGTTACAACTACTGTAAAGTTGCTATACTGTTATCAGAGGTCATTGGTGTATACCATGAAAATAAGATCTCAGCAATACTGGGTAAGGTTGTGTAGGCCCTCCCTAGACACCATAAATTGGGAGCCTTGGGCATTATTTCACTTTTTCAACTTGTCATGGGGGCTTATGCAAGGCACCAACTGTCCTAATATTGGGGTCTCCCTCTTAGTGGGTGGTGTTGCAATAAAGTGTTGCACATTTATCAATTTCATGCAAGGAACTCTAGGGTTATTTTTTACATTTATTTGAACTCATACATGCAGAATTTTAGTTGCAACTTTCTTTGATAAGTAAAACAAGGTAAATTTAAGTATTGGTAGTAAATTATCTTATTTTGTGGATGGAAAATTATGTCTTAATTATGATTAGATTTCATGTGGTCCCTGAGGGGATAGTCTGATGGTTTCATCCTTGAGATTCCACCTAATATGTCATCTTTTGAGGTTTTGGGCTTGCTTGGAATCTAGTAAGTGTGTTGGGGAGAGAAGGAAATGGGAAATGGAAATTTGTCTGAAATTGAGTTTATTGTGGTCACATTTCTGTCAAATTTCTGTTCAATAAACCTCCAAGATCCCAATTAGGCATTTTTGCATAAAATATTTCTTTTGCCATTTCAAAATGTTGCTTTTACCTTCTTTCGGAAATGTAGTATTATTGTTAGGGATGAATTTCATTATCTAACAAAGAAAAAATTCAAACCTCCTTGCTACAGTAAGAGGGGGGGCATTTGGGGGAGCTATTCAATGCGGGATTTGCAATTGAAGTTGGGTGTTAGATTATTGACAGAGTTGCAATGTAAACTGTTGTCTGAAGAGATGTTAAGATGTAAAATGACAAATAAGGGTATCTCATTGTTTTTGACGTGAATTATTTTGCAAACTATTCTTTTTTGTGTAAAACCGTGATAAATAGATAAATGGAAGAAAATTTGAGTAAAGAGAGAGAGATTCAAGTTTACAAGCTATTTCTATTGACCTGTGAATCAGTAAGTGAAATAAATTAATCATTTTAAATAACAATGCTTAAAGCATACTGAAAAAACCAAAATGAGATAGTTGTAAAAAAAAAATCCCTTACCTCTCTTTTTCATGTAGACATTTCCTCTCGACGTTGCCATCCCCTTTGCTCAACTCCGTGACAAATTCTCGCCAGTAAGGTTTAGCAGAGATGCTCATATTTTAACAAGATTTTCTGTGTTATGGGAGGAAAATTGTGAAAATCTCTCCCAACAAAATAAAGTTACTGGTAGATTTTAAACTTCCTCCGCCAAATACACACAATTTTAGATTTTCTAAAATTTCTCTCACCAACCCATAATTTGGACAGTAAATGGAGAGAACCAAATTATGTCTCTTATTCTCTCTCTCTCTCTCTCTCTCTCTTGCTCCCCTTTCCTCCCTTGACAACATTATATTATTCTTGTCTTTATGGCCATTACCCTCTCCTTTAATCTTTCCTATCTCTGATCTTTCATTTGCAATCTCTCTCCTGCAATGAGCTCCGTAGCTGGCAAGCTTTGGCAAACCACCAAACATTGTAGTTCAAAGAATCCCAAAATTTGACGCTGGTGATTTTACAAGAGTGGAGGACGTGTGCTTTTAGGTAGACCTTTTTTGTACAATCTTCAGAAGTTTGAAAATGAGATGACTATATTTGATTTTGACTAACTGGTGATGCCATTGGTGATAGGGTTGGGCTGATTAAGAGATTACTCTGGGGCAGTAATGTGTACTTGGAGACCCTGTGGTTTTGAGAAATGTGGCATGCTCAAGGCCTCCGATAATCTCATCATGACGGCAAATCAGTATTTAAGATATTGGTGGCGCAAGATTTCCCCGCATGGATTTTGCTTGTGCTTTTGAGCATTTGGTTTCAATGTGTAGGGATCATCCAAATGTGTAGTTTGATTGGTACTCAGTGCTACCTCAAGGCCCTATCATGTTGGCGCATACTGTATCCATCAATCATAATCCAGTTGGTTTATCCAGTTCTCACAAGAGTATTTTGATAACAGCTGAATTAGCTGCCTAGTATTTCTACTTTCTGAATAGGGCTTTTGGTGGCACACTTTTGTCATTTTAAGTGGCTCTGCATCTTTTAATGTAATCCACCTTTTTTTCAATTATTTAATGAGTTATTTTCTAGGTTAGTTATTTGGGTTTCAGTTTTGATGGAAATTATATTTGAACGTGGGTAAAAACACCCTTGAAATGTTGTTGGTTTACTTTACTGCAAAAGATGTGGCTTATGAAACTGGAATTCTTTGCGTGCCCCTCTGACATATTTTTCTTTGTAGTTCCGGATTCTGGTAGTTTTCTATTGTTAGAAGAAACTTTCCTGATTCTGGCGAGGGAGATAGGGCTAAACTGCTTCATGTTTGTTAAATAACATTGTGGTTTTGGTGCTTGGTGCGCAAGCAAATGAGATGAAATTTTGTGTTTAATATTGATGACAGTCAATTTGAGTTGGGCCCTTGGGGTGCAACTCTTGGATGTCAAGATGGTTCTTCATCCTTTGCTACGGCAATGGTCAGGCTGAAAGGTATGGTGGTTTTGTTTCGGGGGTGTTGGTCAACAAAGATGAAGTTTGGTGGGTCAAGGTGCTTTGGAGGTTCTGTTTTAAGTGACGATGATAAATCCTTACATATTGGCGGATATTGGTGGGTTTTTGCACTTTGGTTGTTTTGATGGTAATGTAGTTGCACGTTAGTGCGAAGCTGCTTCTGAAAACTTTGAGTTTGTTTGTGGACAGGAAGACTTATTGGTTGTAAGTCTTCAATGCTATTGCTTGACATGAGCAGTGTTGTTACAGATGCCATGTTAGGTGCTAGTCCGAGGTGAAGTGAGGTGCTAATCTTTTTTTGAAAACTATTTTGCACTGGAGATTTAGGATGTGAAATTACAGACCATAATCATGCTAAAGATTTAGTCGTCATATGTGTTGTAACTAGCCAAAAACACCAATAGTAAGATCACGAGGATGTCTATATGTTGCTATGACACAATCTAAATTGCATAACAAGTTGCCACAAATTTCAGGTGTTGGAGACAGAACAACAAAAACAATAACAAAATAACAAAGCCTTGAGTCCAACTAACTAGTGTTGGCCATATAAATCCACTTTCACTATTCTACTCGATTTAGTATAATAGATAGTGAAGATAAATAACATAGGGAGAAGACAGAGATGAAGTAAGACTATAAGAAAATGAAAATAAAAGGACCAGAATTGAAAACGGATCAGTGACCAATGGAGACAAAGAAAAAGGCAATGCTTGAAAAAGCTGACTCCACTAGGGAAAAAGAAGAAAAAGTAACATTGGATATAATAAGAAACGGCTAGAGGAAATGTGAGAGAGGAATGAAGGAGGGAGAGTAATAAAAGGTGTATTCTGCTTGAAAAAGCATATGTAGCCGGGAAAAAGAAAAACAAAAATAATATGATAAACTAATTTCTAGGTGCAGGGCTTTGATTTTATTTTCACAGCACTATTAATGGATCTAATTGATATTCATAATCATTGGGAATAAATGGTCAGTACTGCTGATATTTAAAGTTGATTGGATGGACTCATAATGAATTGACAACTGCTTTGTTTTACCTGCTGATTCTTGGTTAGTCTGTTGGAGATAGTGGTTCTTTTAGGGATACAGTCAAACCATGTTCTCGGTCCATTCAATGAAGTATTGTTTTAGTATATTTTTGATAAGGTACACTTCATCTTTTCTTTTATTCAAAGTTTTTTGTTCTTATATTTCCACTTGGTTTCACAGAGTTGTGTTAATGTCGCTGAAGGAGATGGAGGAAAGTGCATTGTCAACAATCTCTGATGGGGAGATAATTGGAATTAAGTTTTGTTTGGCTACTCATCATGAAATTGTAAGTAGTTGGCTCTCGTATGATAGTAATCCCTTTAATTTGCAATTCCTTTTTTGCCAGCTGGTATGTTGTAGGATCAGGCTTTAGACTGATGCTATATGTATATGGTAAAATTCTCAAATATTTATAAATTTATTTTGGGAATACTTAGAATTGTTATTAGAATTTTGAGGGAAGTTAAAATTCTGTTGTTCTTGCTGAATATCCTTGTAGAACCTGCAATATAAAATGATGGATTATCACTCCTTACTGTCAATGAATTGTCTCAAAACTATGCTCAATTGTTCCAGTTTGTAGAGATTAGTAAATTAAAAGTTATGACATGGAGCGCAAGGGTTCAAACCATAGAAATTGTCTCTTTTAATTGTGGGCCAAGGTTGCCTACTTTTATGGCCTGCAATGTGGGGAACTTCTTACCCTAGGTCACCATTTTTAAATGATTCTGACTGAACAAGACCTTTTACTTATTTTATTTTGGCAGAAGGAAGAGTACAATACTATAAGGATTCTGAGTGCCTAGTGGGCACCCCCACACAAATTAGATTAAATAACATCCTTTGTGCCTCTAATAAGAAGAAAAATAAAAAATACAATGACTAGCTAGGCCAAGGACTAGCCTTTAGAGATCCCTGCAGGCTTTGGTATGCCTTTCAGGTGCTTCTTGTGCTTGCTGAAACCTAGTTTAATTCTGGGTCCTTTTGGTTTGTCATTCCATTCAATTGAGGAAGATACACCGACTGCTAATTATATTGCATATGAATATTCAACATCATGCTTTGTCTGATTGGATCTAGTGAGTCTTACCAACAATAGGGGATTTACCTTTTCTGTCGGAGGCAAGGGAAGTGGTGTCGGTCCTTTGTGACAACCGCTTTAGATATAATCCTTTGTGACAACCGCTTTATATATAATCCAAATTGCTGCAGAGGCAATACCTGACCTGAATCATTTCTTGTCTGAGGCGCAAGATGCCAAAGTTAATGAGCTCAAAAGGTGGGCTAATTCTAAGCTTTGTTTTTGTTCCTACAGAAGAAGTTGCTCTTGGCCTTTTGCGTGGCACTAGGAAGAGAAAAATAAGATCTTAGGGCTAGACCCTTTTGGCTAATTGAGAGGAAGAGATTCGAAACTACATAACAATAAGAAAGAGAATATTATAGGCTACCCAATGCTGGGAAAGAACGTTCTTGAATTGAATTTATGTATTTGATATCGAAATTAAAAAAAAATTTCTCTTGGTTGTAAGTTGGTAAAGAAATATGGGTTAATATATTGGCTGTATTGGCCAATATCTCAATTTTTCATAGTATCAAGAAATATTGGTATTATTGGGGGCTGATACCTATATAAATCTGCCGGTACTTCGATCCATGGGTACAAGCAAGAATCCTGTAATTTCCAATACTTGAGTTCGATTCACCTTTGCTTACTCTTTAGCGCTTTGTAAGAGATAGAGGGAACTGCCTAAAACATTCTCTTTAACACCATCACCATCTTTCTTTCGTTTAGATTGCCCCTCTTTTGCCTCTTTTTAGTTATCAAGCTATATAGCATGACTAGCCTGTAAGGGGTATGACCTAGCTAACTAAGAAAAGCTTAAGGGATTCTAAGACTAGCACCAGATATGGACTGCAAGAAGAGGTTAGGTTTTACTAGCCCAAGATAGATTACCTTGGGTATGAAACTCTCTCTGTCTTATATTCTTTCCGCTCAAGGGTACTCTAAAACCTTTGCAATCTTTAAAGCTCACTGATAATTTTTAGTAGAACCTCTCTCTTTGATAGACATCTTTTGGTTCTCAATCTTATCCATCGAACAACTATCATTCTCTTATTTTGTGTCATATTCTTCTTGCTCATGTAAATAGCTTTTTGAATTCTTACCTTTTTTTATCCATCATCAAACAGTTGCATAAGTGGTTTCATCTATTAAAAGGGTATTTTTCTATAACAAGGTTATGTTTTCTTGACAAAACAATCAGAGGCGAGATACACGGTGGATGGGAGGAAAGATGAGTACATGAAGGTTGAGGTAACAGTTGTGTGCTGCCACTTATCCTTGGTTGGCACCTGTGAATCAGCATGATCATGTATGGCAGAGGTTATTTTGTTGGGTGTTATATGGGGAAGAGGGAGAAGTGAGATTGGTGTAGAAAAATAAGTGAACATATACATGATACATATGCTGAGCTACATCTATAGGTGATAAACAAAAATGGAGATGTAGGGAATTAAACTCATTGGGGTGAGGCATTGGGATGGTTATGGAGCAGGTAAGTACAATGATATAGAGCAGGCAAATACAGTACTGTTCCATCTTCAACCCTGGTCAAATTTAACGAAGAACTTCCCTAAGCCCTACCCGACGCAGGCCAAGCTTTATTTAACTTTGCCTTAGTTTTACGGGTTTAGTTTGGTACACTCTAGGGCCAGTTCAAATGGCCATCTCTACATTGGGCTGCATCTGCCCCATGCATGCTGGTCTGGCTGTCTCTTATGCATTAGATTTTGAGATTTATGTAACGTGAAAGCAAATTTATAATAAATACAAAGCAAGGTATAGATGATGTTGTCCATGGAGCATAAAAGAACTGAGTTTTTTCCCATGATAAAAGTGCTCTTGGCTTCTTCCTTTCCACAAGGGCAAAAACAAAGTCAGTCAAAGAGGAATGAGAAACATTGCCTTCTCCTTCACTTTTCTTCTGGGGCATTTCTTTCCTGCATTAATTCTTCATTCTGCTCACTTAGAACAATTCCATCGAGTACCAGAAGATTATTGACCAAAATCAATAAATTTCATGAATGACATCTATGACTGTACGGAGTATTTATGGTTTTCTTCTAAGGGGGAAAAAAATCCTTGATCATCACCTTGCTTCTCTGTGACTCGAAACAGATCAAATTGCACTCTTTAGGGGCCTCCATATGAAGAAGGCAACTTTGAAGGATTTGTCCTTGCTGACATCTCCTGTAAAAACATCCTTACCTCCGAGGTCAATATTACTTTAGAAGAATAAATCATAGTTAGATATTTGATGATGGATGCCTAATAGGAACAGTAGTTTGCTTTTTTAGTGTCGTAACTTCTGTGAAAGGAAATATATGGACAAAACAATTAGGGAAATGGCCTTCCATTAAAGCAGTTGGGTGATTTAATTTCATCCCATATCAGAGTCATGTTCTGCACCTATGCTTGCCCTCTTACTCTAATTGTTCTTTTAGACAGTGTATGGCCCAAATTCCTACTAAGCCATTTATTGCTTGGGACACTCCCTCCAAACAACATAGTTATTGCCTAGTGCCAAAGCTTTTATGATGACGGGAATGGCATAGTATTACATATATACTCTATAGAGATCTATTGAAATTTATTTGTCAGAATGATCCACACAGACTATAGAATAGGCAACACGAACACTTTTATGATTTTAGGCATTCTAAGGAAAAACTTTTACTTTCCATTTATAGATTTTGTATTTTTGTTATTTGATTCAATGTATTTTTCCTTTTGGGGATGTGGACATTCAAGAAGCACACAATTATTTATATGTTTTGCCTTGGTATGAGTTTTCCTCTGATGTCACCTTTAGAATTAAGATAGGACATAGGAGGTTCACCTTTTGTCAAAGCAGATGTTCCTGGAGATCATTACCTAGGTTAGGTTTTTTGAAGCCTGAAGAGGCTGTGGCTTATGGATGAAGAAGTGCTGAGAGCTATGCTCTCTTTCCTTTTTCATAGTGACTTTTGCAACATTCTTTTTCCATCTTACTCGAGTTCTTCTGTATTGTGGACCCTGGCCTCTTGTCTTCTCTTTCCCTCCTGCCCACTTTCATCTGAGTATATTGGTGAATAAGTCATGCAGCAAATTTGTTTGACAGTTGCTGCTGTATGTGCAATGTCACACAAGGAGATTTTAGCTAAAAGCAGTGGAAAAGGTTAGATAGGATAGTAAGGTCAAGATTGAGATTTGAGGTTGAGTACCTCTTAGGGCCCTCTTTTTTCTGTATTTTTCAAGAGGTGAAGCTTAGCTGTAGATAATTATGTCAACCTATGACTCTCTTAAGCATGCGTAGGATCATGATCATCCTATTTATTGGAGAACAAGCCAGTAAAGATTTAGGGGAGAAAGGGGTGAAACAAAAAACGGGGAGAAAATAGAGGGATCGACTATTGCCATGGCAGTTTTGTTTATTGAAATCAATGTTACTCTTGCACAATTCATCTGTGTGGCATACCTTTCTGTGACAGTAACAAAATATGCCTTGGCAATATCATTTCCTGTAAGGTGCAAGTTTGGTTGTGGGCTATATCTTGCATCAGTGTCCACTGTTTCGAAGAAGCTTGCCCTTGCTTTCAGTTTGCATGTTTCCTTTTCTTCTTTTGGATGTCCAAGCAGTCATGTATACCCTATACACCCTTCGCCTTTTTTTTTTATTGATGCTATAACTTCAGTTCACCACAAGCTTGAGATTAATTTTTTGATTGGTTAGAAAGATTAAATTCTATTAATTAGTTGCAAAGTATCAGCAGCAAAATACAAGTGGAAATACGATTTTAAATCCTCAAAAAATGAAACATAAAAATGAGGTTAGATACTGCCTTGTAGCCTAGAAATGCAGCAGATTAATCCCTACAGAAGATAATTCCATGGATGAATCACCTCCAGGTTTTGTTCTGCCATTTTGTTATGTAGAAACATCTCCAAGCCAAAAACTCCTCAATAACATACCCAGGTTGAACACACAGAAGACCCACAAGAGAAATTCAGTAGTGCGTAGTCCTTACCTGACACTTCTCCCTTGCTATTGGTTGAGGAGGTGGCATGAGTAAATAATGGGATGCCCCCTTGGTTGGGGACAAGTCAAGATTGGCCAAATATCTAAAGATGAGCTTGTCGGTTAGATAGGTGCTCCATGCTTCTTGTACTGAAATAATTTTTTTTTATGTATGCACATTTGCTCATACAGCATCTGTTTGCGATGATAAGTTTTGCAACTGTACGTTATTTACTGTAATGTATGACATCTCCCTTTGCAGCTTCCCTAGCAAAGAACGAAAACTTTTAGCATCATTTGGATTTCCTGACCAGCTAAAATTGAAAAAAAACAAATAAATTGGTTTTTCATACCAGTTTATATGGAAAGTAAACAGCATCTGAGAAGAATAGCTAGATGGAAATTTTCTATTGAGCATTAACTTGGATCCTTGAATGAGGATTAGTTTTTTTTTTTGGGATCGTTTAGTTTTCTTTCCAAAGTGTTTCAGGTGTTAATGAGGTCTTTCCAGATAAGATCAAATCTTACATGATACATCTTCAATGTTTTACAAGCTCGTCGTTTCACTTGAATCCAAAGCCTTGTCATTTGTCAGTAAAAGGGACATTATTATTGAAGTGGAGATCTTCGTTGATCAGACTTCGTGCTCTTGTCAAACTCATGCTATTGCAAATGTTGGTGCCCCCTAGTTTTTATGACTGTATGCACTCCCATCATTAAATGGTTATTGGAGAACTGCAATCTACTGAAGCATTTTCTGTCATGTTACATGAGATTCATTCCCAAGCATTTCTTTTTATTCCCATCCCCCGCCACCACCAACAAGAAAGCCTCGTAATCTTGCTAAGGGTAGGTTATATAAATCCACTGCCTTCATCCCACTTGGGTTATTGTTATTCCCAGCCTCAATTTTTACCCACCTTGGCCCTAGGGATTTCTTGGCTCAAAGAAAACCTGGCTTGCAGCACGTACCCGGTCGACAAAATTTCTAAAGCACCCTTGTAAAGCTATATTACTGTTTCTTAAGAAGACAGTAATATGCAGAATTGACTTTCTTATTGATTAGGTAAAATGATAGAGAAACTACTTTGATTCAATGGTGAAAACTGTACTGCTAAATACATGATGCCAGGTCATTGATTATACTGGGAAAAGGTCGGAAATGATAGGGCTTACCTCTCCTTGCTTTCTTAGTTGGGCTATGTCACGGCCCGCGTCCCCATTTAACCTTATGGGACGTCCGTGAATACTATATATTTCATATAAGTCCAACATATAAATCATTATTATATATAGGATTTATCCAACCCCGTATGACTTAAATACGGTATCGGATTCTTTAGAAATGCTACTAGGAACCGAAATTCATCACCATCAAATCTGCGGAAGCACTAGTAATATCCACAAAAATTTGCAGAAGCATTAAAAGATCAAAAGGACATTTTATTCATTTCAAGACCAAGTACATTTTTTACTTCAAAAATTACAATTCATCACTGTTCTATCATAATCACCTTCTGCTGCGCCACTCTGATCACCAGATGCCAACTTGTTTCTTCCATCTGAGGGGTTAGGAAAAACGGTAAGTGAGTGAGCCAAATGCTCAACAATGTACAAATAAGCAAAGACATGCATATTTTATACTCAAAATAGACATATACAAATATCATAGGAATACAATGCATGATTCTTTAATTCTTTCCTCTTTGAGGTCTTACTTATCATTTATCTTTATAGATTAGAGTTAGTAGGCCTTACTAGCTAACGGAGCGGTCAATCGAGGAAAGGATTGTGATAGATCACACAATCTAAGGCCAATGTTCAATATCTTGTATACTTATAACCCAGTATACGGGGCCAATGGTCTATTTGCCACCAAGAATTTCCCCATGGCCCAGGGGCAGTCATTGAGTTTCCACTGTAATATCCTAAGGCGTACCAAGGATATCATCTGCTCTAATATGTGGTTAGGATACACGGCCAGAGTAATTCTTGAATTTTTACTATAACATCAGTGGCATACCAGGGAATATTACCCGAAGTCATTCCATGGTCCAATTTCTCATGCTTATCACTTTACATGAAAACTTTCACATCATTTTTCATAATGATAAATATACGATCAGAAAACCATAACAAAAACCAATGCATAGTTTATTTTAGTGGATTAAACATGAACTTTTTCATGTATTCAGAACTTAGATATGGATTGGTTTACTGTTTATGATCGTCGATGTGTTACTGTTATAGTCCTTGGTTAATATTTGGTAGTCCCAGTCAGCAGTTCTACTACATGCTAATGACTTAGTTTGTCCGGTCAATAATTTTTAACCGGTAAACTATTGGGTTGGTCAATGCTTGAGTTATCTGGTCAGTAATTCCTTACGGGTTGCAAGGCCACCTTGGTTGATTATCCATGAAGGTTATAAGAGTCTCAGTTATAGGGTAATAATTGGATATAATCTATAATGGTCGGCTTGGCCTATTTGGAGTTTACATAATAATATGTGCATTAATTCAACATCAGCGAAGTATCAGAACAATAATACTTGAAAGAGAGATTAATAATCAGCACCAACAAAAAAAGAGATGGAGTACACTTGCCGGATTTAGCCGTCTTCTTCTTACTGCCTTTCCCTTACTGTCTCTGCTTTCTTGTTCTCATTCTGCTCCTCTTTATTTTCCCTCTACTCTATCTTATTTTTTTTTCCTTTATTCTTTCTTATTTTCCTTTGCTTTCTTTTCCCCTCTTCTTCTTTTATTTTCCCTTTCAGCCTCGCAGTTGCCTCCCCAGCTCTCTTTCCTATCCTTATATAAGCGCAGGGATGGGAGGCTGAGTCATCGTCTATTTTGACACGTCGTCCGGTGACTCACCCATAAATTTTACACCTCATATTTCCTTTCCTCTGCTAATAGCCGGGTGTCCCTAAATTTCGCTGGGTCAGCGTTTATTTTGTCTTCTAAATATGCTTCCTGATGTCTTTTAATTATTGGTTGAAGCTGGCGGCAGCTTTCCTTTGGCTGTTAATCAGCGGCTTATCCATTTAGCCGCTGATTTACTCAGCTGCTTATTCACCCAGCGGCTCCTCCATTTATCTGTTCATCCATTCGGTGGCTTACAGCTTACCGCTTGTGAGCCGGGCTGCTGCAGCTGGCGTATCTATGCTGGCTTGCTGAAGTTTATCCCAAAATTTCTAAGTTTTGAGGCCGTCCTCGGCCGTTACTGTGCAGAGAGTCCTTGGCCACTGCACCTGGTAAATTTCCAGGCGCCTTCAGCTATTTTTCCACCTTGGCCGGTCAACTGGTTGACCGGTCATTTTGCAACCAGTCATTTTTGCAGTTTAAGCATCCGGCCAGTTGTGCCTTATACAAATCAGGCAGCTGGTCAATTTATACTTGAAGCAACCAGCCAATTTGTTCACCTTAGTACCCGGCCAATTTTCCACCTTATTTGCATACCGGTCATTTGGTGCCTTAAATAGCCGGCCATTTTTTCCAAATTTGCACCCGGTAATTTTGCACATTTGCCGGTCAATTCATTGACAGGAAATTGTGCTTCCTTAGGCAACTGAACATTTTGCTTCCTTAGGCAACCGGTTAATTTACACCTCAAGCAGCCGGGCCATTTGCTTGACAAGGCAGTTGGTCATTTTCCCTTAAAAGCACGCACGCAGTTCTTTTCCCTCAAAACATACCAGTCATACCGGCCATTTTTCTCAAGGACATACCGGTCATTGCAACCGGTCATTTTCATCAATGCGTAGCTGGCCATTTTACTGTTTTAGCCGGTCAACTCGTTGACCAAAAAATCTCCACTGCCAGCCAGTTACTACGCCCGGGCACTTTGGGCAGTATGGCATTCCAATCATTTTTTATATTAGCCGGTCAGAGTTTGTTGACCGGACAATTTGCACCCTAAGCACCTGGTCAGTTGGCTACGCGGTATTTTAACTGGCGACCGGTCATTTTAGCCATTTTGCACCCGGTCATTTTTCCCATTTTGCATCAGGGCATTTTTACATTTTAGCCGGTCAACACTTGTTGACCGGATAATTCCCTGATCAATTTTAGCCGGTGAACGGGGCATTTGACTAGACAATCCTCCCTAACTTATTTTAGCCGGTCAACACGGCGTTGACCGGTCATTTTTCCACTTAACCTACCCTAGCCGGTCAATTGGTTGACCGGACATTCTCCTTTACCTTGGCCAGTCAACATGGCGTTGATTGGACCCTTGCCCTGAGATATATAGTTCCAAAGGTTGCGATCCTTATAATTTCAGATGAACATTGTCCCATACGTTTTTCGTTTTTTTAAGTGAGAGGGGCGGGGCAAGAGGTGGAGAGTGAGGCCTATCGGTTTGTGATAGACAGAGAATGGCGAAAATTGTGAACTCAGCAGTTATTTGGTTTCATGAGTGCTTTGTAGTGTCTCTTTCATTCGGGGGGGGGGGGGTTGTTTACGGTAAATGCATCAAGAATGCTGCTTCAAGTCTAGTGGGTGTTTGGAACTTAGTTTGTGTGTCTGGCATACATTCTTTGTGTTCTAGTGAGATGGCCATTAGTGCAAGTGAATGCCAGACAAAAATAGTCCTTGGCCATCATAATGGGAATACTGCTTAAAACTTCAACTGTGCAGATATTGAATTGGTTGGTAATATGGCTTGATTTCTTATTGCAGAGTAAATCATCAATCAGTGGTTGCCCTATTTCCCATGCTAGTCAGCTTGCAAATCCCTTTCTTGGTCTTCCTTTAGAAGTTGGTAAATGTGAATCTTGTGGTACTGCTGAACCTGGAAAGTGCGAAGGTATTGAGGCTTTATTCATTTTATTTTGTCATTGTTCAATGAATATGTTGTTTCTTTTTTTGGATAAAAGAAGTATTTGTTATAGAGGGGAGAAAAGATACAAAGACATATAATTTTTCTTGATGCTGATACAATAATAACACAAGGGCATTGAATAAAAAAGCACAATGATACTGTTTGATTTATCATAAGTAGAACGGGGTAGGGAGGCCAAAGAAATAGTTTGTCCCCAAAAGCTGAAAAAATAAGATACTGGTCCTTGTATTGTCAGCTCTATGACATGCACCACACCATAGTAGGTTGTGATTTTTTGCTCACGAAGTCTTTTCAACATAATAATTAATCACGAGGGACTGTTCATAAGGAAAGTGAAGGGATCAAATGATTGTAGACCATTTTTTATAATAATCAGCAATTTTTATGAAGTGTTAAACTTCTTGCTTATCATCACGGCATCCCTTTCAGGTCATTTTGGGTATGTTGAATTACCTATTCCAGTTTATCATCCTGACCATATCGTTGAATTGAGGAAAATGCTAAGCTTGCTATGCTTGAAATGTTTGAAGTTGAAGACGCACAAGGTTAGCATCTAGGAACTGTTCCTTTGTCTTGGAATGTCTCTTTTGTTATATGAAATTTGATATTTTACATGAATATTCATATTGTTTGAGTATCATTTCTTTAAAAAATTCTTGAGTTGTCTTTTTATTCTAAGTGTTTCCATGTACAATAAGCATACTGTCCACAAACTCCTTGCCAATTGCCAAACGACTTATGTAAAGAAGTTATTTTCTATAATGCTAGATAACTTGCAAATATGGAAGGTGTGGATGCTTATTTATTTGATGCATGTTTGAATGCATACTCATGGAATCACATGCTTTGAAAGACACAAAGGACTGTGTAGGACTTATATATATTCAGCACAGAGGAAAAGAACACCAGTATTTTTACTTCAAATGAAGGTGAGGATGATGTGTCATGTATGGCATCTCAGTTTATGTTAGCATGAAAAAGTTGATGCTTACCAATGAGTTATTTTTGAGTATCAACTCCAATCTGATTTCTTGAAGCTGTTTAATCTTCGGGATGTTTTTCTGATTACAATGTGTTTCTTAGCTTTGTTTTCTCCTCATCCTCCTTTCCTTCTGTTTGTAAGGCTTATCATCATCTACATTTATTTTCAGGTTCCATTGAAGACCAGTGGTGTGTTGGAGAGCTTGTTGTCTCCATGCTGCGAGGTAAATGCTAAAATATAAAATATTTTCACTAATATAAGTAGCTAGCATTTTTTGAAGGCAAAATTTATCATTTTCAGTTGGACCTTTTTGTTCCTTGTGCTCATTTGAAAAAGGAAATTCCATTGATGGTTTGCCGAGAAGCACCACACAAATAGAAAATACAAGGTGCCCGATAACCTGTACACATTTCATCTTCGGAGTCTGTTTTATGAAAAATCAGCTAAAGATGAAGAGACTTTGACGGGGAAAAAAGTTATACCCATGCCCATCCAATCTGTAATTTTAAGAGTGCTTAGAGAACTCAAACTTGCAGTTATGAAAATAGATTGCTCCTTTCCACACCAACAAATGGAATGACTGCAAAAGGGATGAGAACATCGGTCTACTTTCTTCTCTATCCTGTAAACCATTCCCAGACCAGAAGTATAAGTTGGACAGATTATTGATGTGCCTTGACATATTTCACTCATCATGTTATCATGCTGTATCTATTTAGTTGTGTCTGAGTTTTGTACCCTGGTTTTTCATTTGCACGTCATTTTTCACCTCTCTCTCATTTTTGCTCATCCTATGTGCCTTTTTCCCCAGAATATTTTGTCTTGAACATTTTCATAGTACTGAAAGGATGATAGTGGAGTTTTCCAAGGACTCACTAAATGGGGCCATAATCCACAATGGCCCTAAGTTTCAATGTGGGCTTTGTATTTTAGTAGGCTGACAGGTGAAGCAAGTGCAACTTTGGTGGAAGTGAGTGCTGTATATTGAATGGTTTCTGGGATCTCCTGACATAGTACTCATTGCTTATGATTTAAGATGTTGAAAGTCATTTTCTTTTACTGCCTTGGATGCTAAATTTGCTCTCCACCATATTTGGAAGTAGTGTCTTTTGCTGTCTTGATTATTTCTTCCAGGGGTGATGGTGACAAAAAATACCCTTTCAAATTCTTTTAGGGTCTGTTTGGTTGTAAGAATTGGGCCGTGAAATTCAGAATTAGAATTCGAATTCCAGGCCTAATTGTAATTCTATTGTTTGGCATGAGGTGGAATTAGAATTCTCACTCCATATTTCAATTATTTGGAATTAAAAAATAGCATAGATATTTGTATTTTTTAGGGGCTGAGTAAAGAATTATAATTATGAGGTTAATTAAATATTGGATTCTTT
>JAODPA010088154.1:21202-56496 GCA_025585075.1 Nepenthes mirabilis
AAAATGTTTATCATACATCAACTCTTTTTTTTCTCAGAATTGTAATTTCTTATACAATTTTAACAACAAAATTCAAATTCTATCCAATTCTAATTTTAAGATAATTAAAATTAGACTTATATTTTAAAATTCCAATTTCATTTACAATTCCAATTCTGCAATCCAAGCAAACCCTTACACTTTATAAATTTTATTTCAGCAAATCCTGCTCCTCTTTAAAGGCCTTTCACTGTCAAGGCCTAGAGATAACATTTTTTATCATCAAATTCATCTACTTATTTATTTTATAATCAAGTCTATTGGAGTTAATTCTAGGGAATATGTTCAAAAAAATGAAGCAAGGTTACATCCTGTCCCATTTCTGCAGATATGGACTCTTTTAGCTGAATGCACTGTTGAAGTTCAATGAACTTGTTCTTTTGGATAATAAGGAACCTGCCTTCCTCGTCGTCATCTAGTGCAAGAGAGTTGAGTAAATTCAAACCAATTGAATTTAAACTTCATATAAACCAATTTGAGCTTTTAAAAAAAATCAGTTGAACTAATAGTGGTTTAATCTTCCCTAATTTTAACCAAGAAAAACACATGGGTGATTGGTTAATGCAAATGGATTACTTCTGGGAAATTGCATGTGCCTCGTGTAAGGCAAAATGCAGAGAGAGGCAGAGAGAACTGCATTTGCAATTTCCTTTTTATCTTCTTTTTTTGCATGGAGCTTTTTGTTGATGTCTATTTCCTTTGTATCTCATTGAATGAGGTGACATATAGGGAGTGCGGGAGGGAGACTGTTTGCAATTTCTCTCTTCTACATGGAGTTTTTTTGCGGATTTGCTTCCAATTCTAATTGAAAGATGGAGGGAAAAAAATTCAATTTCACTCTTCCTGATGAAGCTCTCTTAATGATATTTTGCTTCTAGATCTAATGACACATTTAACTCCTTTGAATTGTCCCTGTTGGGAGCCTTCAATATTAGCAAAAAGGGGCTTCTACGATGGCCTAGTTAAAAGGTGCTGTTTCCTATGTATTGACTTGCAGGAGACTTCACATATTTCAATCAAAGAAAACAAGACTACAGATGGAGCATTTTTCTTGGAACTTAAACTACCAGCCAGATCCAGGATACGGGATGGCACTTGGCACTTTCTTGATAGATATGGGTACCGTTATGGAGATGGTCTTTCCAGGACATTGCTCCCATCTGAGGTTTGGTTCTTGCTGCTTCTTTGTATTGGTATTTTCTGCTAAGAGTAATCTGTGGATAAAGATTCTTTCTTTTGTGGCTTAAATAACACAATCCTCTTAAAGTTGCACTTTTGTGAATGTTTTTTGGTCAGAATGCTAGTTTTGTGAATATATGTTTTTGTTATTATTCAGTTGCATATGGAAAGCACTTTACATATTTCCTGTTTATCCTACCTCTGCACCAGCTTGTATTGCTTATTGATAGCATAGCAATTTGCATTGCCTGACTCTTTTCCTTCCAATTTTTTGTCCCAAATAAGCTCATTTATGCTCAAATCATAGAGGCATATTTTGGTTCTGCCCCGTCTGTTTTTGTATTCGTTTCCAGTATATTTGCCTGCATGCTTTCTAATGGAGAATGGATATTATTTTGGCAGATGTATTTCATTATCTTAGCAATGTGAGAATTACTGTAATTTGATTTTTTAGAATTCTTAAGCAGTTTATAATATGTAGTGTCCGATATTAACTCATTTTAGAATCTTGTATCTCCAAGAGATTAGATGTATGAATATTTAATGTTTTGTTTGCTAGTTTCTTTTTGTTCGGTGCCCAATTAAAGGTTCCTTTGTCTTTCGTTTAATGCTACAAGTGATTTTTAGACATTATTGAGTTTGCTTAGAATTCTTCCCACTTTTATTTGAACATTCATTCCCCATGTCTGTCCTTCCTTATTCCCTGTTCTTTTCCTGTCCTTTTTTCTACATAATTTAGTATTCGAGCCTCCTTATCATCGTTTTAGTCTGCCGTCCAAATATGCTATGTTTTACATTCTGGGAGCACCATTCGACCCCCAGGTCTGCTGCCGCTTGTGCTCTATCCAGTGAACCCTTGGTCCAGAACCGCCACACTAGCCGACCAAATCTGTCACCTAGAATCAATCAGCAAAATTGAAAGTTTAAAAAGGGAAAAACTAGTCAGAAAGTGGTGGAAATTCATTATATTTTATAGTGATATTAATATGCTCAATTTGATACCCTTGTTCCAGGTATTCCTATGAGGGAATCATTAATGAAAGTGAAATTTTGTGACATATTAGGACATCTCATTGATAAGCCGGTCTAGATTGTTTATGAGATTTTTGATATTATTGATTGGTTTGGGATGTATGCAGAAATTTCTCATTATCACTACGGATCTTCAGGAAAAATTACTGAATGCCTGGTTTGACTTTGCTGAACCAAGCCAGAACCTGGTGACCAATCCATTTAGTGCAAGCTTGTTCTCCAATAATCTTAAACAAGGCCTCCTCTACCTTCTGCAAACCCATGAAGCCAGAACACAATTCTCATCCCTTGGCCGTTCAATAACTAGAACAGACAACACTGACATTCCCCATATTTGTACTCATCCTACTGGCCTCAGTGGACTCCACTATCTTCAGTGACAGGCATGAATCTATCCTCCATTGTAGCTTGTAAATTTCATAGCCTTCCCCTGCCAGTGAAACAATGAGGAATCAACTTGTGGCTTGGGCTTTGTTTAGAAAGACCTTAATGAGCCCTTTGAACCACTTGTTAGTTTGATCGCGACTGCAAGCTTGCATGGGTTGTGGAAGTTCTTAGCAATGTTCTTATTTAACCTTTCTGTTTTTTATTAGTCAAGATTCAAGAAAGCTAAGATTTGATGGGCCCTTTTAAGGATTCACAATAGCCATGGAATACCCTTGATTTTATTCCTGTAGGCTTAGGTGAGGCCTAGGGCCATTGATGTCACTATGTAGTGTTGCCTTAGCAATAGAATGGGAATCACAACTCTAGAACGTCCCGTATGATGATGTGTGTATGATTGTGTTCTAGTTGATTCATGATGTAGAAACAGGGGAATGGAAAGGGAAGATGAAGGGGTACTTTGGGAGAGAAGTGAGGTGCAAGAGGGGGGAGAGGGATCAGAGGAGGAAGAGAGTATTGAATTTCATGAAAAAGTTAATTGGTCTTCCATCATGGTATTAATTGTTGAAAATTTCAGGCATGAGTCTAATTGATCGTATAGTATAAAGGATTTCAACAATTGAAATAATGGTTAATGTTAGGATATCTATCCTTATGCTATATCTTGAATGTGATGTAGAAAATATTATTATTTATTGAACAGCATGATGATATTGTGCTACAGCTCCCTGTGACAACCTTACAATTTATAACCTAGGACAAGTACGGATTCCCCCTATTGCTTGAAGCTTGCAGATATTGTAGTTGATGTTTGCTGTGTACTTCTGTCAGACCTGGTCCATGAATCAGTGGAATAGTTCTGTGCAAATAAAGAAGATGTGGTAGGAACCTGCCAACTAAATTGTTTGACTTATTGTATGAGTTTCCAAACATCTTTTTTCTTCCTAAGGGATTGTCCTTCCCAATTTTTGCAGCAAATTAATGCTACAACCTTTTGTTCTTTAGGAGACTGAGAAAAGATTTAACCACCCTATGTCCTGTTCATGTGCTTTCAAGATGTCCTCAGTCATACTATTTTATACTCCTCAAGGATGAGTTTTCACCAATTGAACCAAAGTGATGGAGAAAGCTTGTTGTCTTTTCAGAAATTTTTGATTATTTTTTCACCCCAAAATTATTGTAATTATATATCCTAATGTCTCGGGTAATATTCTGGCATTTTGTTAGGTAAGATAAGAGTCTGCTATCCTATGGCATCTTCATATGTTTTTGTGATTATGTAATGGAATGTTTGAGGATTTTGCTTGATAGTTGGTTTATTTTTCGTAGTCTATGAGCTTTAACCCTTTTGCTTATGGGCTGTTTGGTGGGAATTAGTTTGGTTTGTTTTGATGTGGTTAATTGACAACCTCTTTCCACTCTTATCTGATTTATGATCCACTGTCTATCCTGACTTCCCGATGTTCTTCTGATTGTTCTCTGTTTCCATTCTTTCCTGATTCCTTTTCTGTTACCCTTGTTCTCCATTCCCTTCTTACCTTTTGGCGCATACTTTGTATAATAACTCAACAGGTTTCAGTGATTCTGAAAAAGCTTCCTGAGGAGACAAAAAGGAAGCTGGCCAAAAAAGGATATTTCCCACAAGATGGATATATTTTACGGTATTTACCTGTCCCACCAAATTGTCTATCAGTTCCGGACATTTCAGATGGCGTTATTGTGATGTCTTCCGTGAGTCCTCTTGCCAATACTGATTATATTCAATCCTGTTGTATTTTTTGTTGTAGTGGTGATGTGCTTCAGTTTTTTGTGGATTACAGGACCTCTCCACAACAATGTTGAAGAAAGTTCTCAAGCAAATAGAGATCATCAAGAGTTCAAGGTCAGGTGAACCTAATTTTGAATCCCATGAAGTTGAAGCTAATGAGTTGCAAGTGGAAATTGCTCAGTATCTTCAATTCCGTGGTGCCGGCAAGGTATTATCTTCTTTTTTTCTCGTGTGTAATCTTTCCGTTTTTTTACCTGTCAAATCTTGAATAAAATCATGTGTATAAGCAGGGTATACAGAATCACTATTTCTCTGTTACTTATGGTTGCCATTTATTTTCTTTCTAATCTTTTTTTTACTGTAGATTGTTTAAATCTATCAGTTGGTTTATCTTTTTTTATGAGAAAGTTGAAAATTCTGCTCTGATAGGTGCTAACACGTTTGTTCATCTTCTAAATTCTTAATGTCCTTATTGCTTTGATTTGTTTCCCTGTGCAATTAAATGAAAACCAATTCATATATGGTTGGTGGCTTAGAGAACTTTTATATTCTAATATTCCATGGACAGCTATTGGTATTTGGTTTATAAGTAAATTTATGGTGCATTATTTGTCATGTTGACTCGTGATTTCTTTTCATAATTAATTTTTAATAGGCATCACGTGATGTGGCAAACCGTTATGGGGCTAACAAAGATGTCAATGATTCATCTACTAAAGCATGGCTTGAGAAAATGAGAACATTGTTTATCAGCAAAGGATCAGGCTTCTCTTCACGTAGTGTAATCACGGGTGATGCTTATAAAAGGGTCAATGAAATTGGTTTGCCATCTGAGATTGCCCAAAAAATTACGTTTGAAGAAAGAGTTAATCTACATAATATTAATTATTTGCAAAGGCTGGTGGATAACAACTTGTGCCTTACTTATAAAGATGGGCTTTCCACATATTCCCTGAGAGAGGGCTCCAAGGGACATACCTTTTTGAGGCCAGGTCAAGTGGTCCATAGGAGGATAATGGATGGTGATATTGTTTTCATCAATAGGCCTCCTACTACACACAAACACTCTCTACAGGCCCTGTATGTATATATTCATGGTGACCATACTGTCAAAATTAACCCTCTAATGTGTGGTCCTTTAGCTGCAGACTTCGATGGGGATTGTGTTCATTTGTTTTATCCTCAATCACTTGCTGCCAGAGCAGAGGTTGTGGAATTATTCTCGGTAGAGAAACAATTACTTAGCTCACACACTGGCAATCTCAATTTGCAGCTAGCAACAGATTCCTTGTTGTCCTTAAAAACTATGCTTAAAGTTTATTTTCTGGAGAAAGCATCTGCCCAGCAATTGGCTATGTTTGCTTCAACTCCCTTGCCGCCTCCTGCTTTGCCAAAGTCACGTTTTTCAGGCCCTTCCTGGACAGCTTTACAAGTTTTACAATCGGCCTTACCATCTGACTTTGATTGCTGTGGGGACCAACTCTTGATTCGTGGCAGCGATATACTGAAATTAGATTTCCATAGGGACGTGATGCAGTCAGTGATCAGTGAGATTGTTGCCTCAATATTCTTTGAGAAGGGCCCTAGAGAAGCCCTAGATTTCTTTGATTCTCTTCAGCCTTTGTTGATGGAAAACTTGGTTGTTGAAGGTTTCAGTGTTGGGTTGCGGGATTTTTTCATTCCCTCTTCACTTGTGGAGAACATCCAGAAGAAAATTCAAGACATTTCCCCGTTGTTGTTTCAGTTGCGGTCGACCTACAATGAATTAGTTGAGCTCCAGTTGGAAAATTATATTAGAATTCTCAAAGTGCCAGTCACTGACTTTATCTTGAAATCATCTGCACTTGGCAATTTGATAGACTCCAAGAGTGATGGAGCTATTAACAAAGTTGTGCAGCAGATCGCATTTTTGGGTTTGCAATTGTCTGATAAAGGAAAATTCTATTCTAGGAATTTGGTTGTTGACATGTCTTCTCTTTTCCAAAGAAAGTATCCATTTGGAAGTGAATATCCAGCAGGGGAATTTGGGCTCCTTAAAAGTTCTTTTTTCCATGGACTGGATCTCTATGAAGAGATGGTTCACTCGATTGCTACTAGAGAAGTTATAATTCGTTCATCAAGAGGCTTGGCAGAGCCTGGTACACTTTTTAAGAACTTGATGGCCATTCTTAGAGATGTAGTTATCTGTTATGATGGTTCTGTGAGAAATATCAGCAGCAATTCTATTATTCTGTTTGACTATGGGTTCAAGGGGGAGAAGTCCAGTTGTTTATTCCCCGCTGGAGAACCTGTTGGTGTTTTAGCTGCTACGGCAATGTCTAATCCTGCATACAAGGCTGTTCTTGATTCCTCTCCAAGTAGTAACTCTTCCTGGGAGATGATGAAGGTATGCATGTTGCTCTTCATGGTCTGTTTTTATATGAGCAGTTGTGGTTTATTGATTGTTAAAGGATAGTATTTAGTTAAATCAGTGCTGCGCAGGCAATAGATGGATGCAGATAGGATGGCAGCCGACTTTTTTTACTGATTATATTTATCATATCTTTTGATTTTCACAAGTTAGAGTGTGAGCTTTGATGTAATGTTAAAATTGATCCATTGTGATTATGAGGTTATAGGTTCGAACCATATAGCATTTTCTTTAAATGCATTGATTAGGCTAAGTATATCTAACCTCCCTAGGCCTATGATGTAGGAGCCTCTTTCACTGGCCACTTTTCTTTTTTTTTTCAAAAAAATAAAAAATAAAAAAAATGATAGTATGAACAACGATGGGCAACATTCATAAAACCATGTGAAAGATCTCCCAGGGTCCAATCGGAAACAGAAAAGAAGTAATTAACTAAGAAAATAACAAATCAGCCATCCTTGCTGGAAATCCTAAATGTTGAAAGCCTGAATTAATACTTACTAAAATCCATCTGTTTTTCCTCCTCAAAAGTACTGCCTTGAAGTCCAATATTCATTTCTGTTCATATTTTGCTGACCAGTTTAGTCTTTAAAGGGATCTTCTGAGGAAAAGCTCCTCTTTAGTGGATGCTGAACACCGTCAAGTCTGTAGAGAGAATAGGAAGTGTGACGATTCCATAGTCCATGGGTGAAGAAAATGTGATTTACAGTTTCCTCAAGGTTGTTGCATTCATTATTAGCTTCATCTGCTACAAATGCAATGACCCTTATCCTTAGAGGAATCAGCAGCTGGAACTCTTTCCCATGACACTGTCCATGTAAAAGATCACCTGTGAACAAGGTTTGGACCTTAATATCCTTCTGGGAAAAGTCCTCTAATATATTTCAATTCTCCATGAAAACTCCTGACTGAGGAACACTTTGTACTTCCTCAATTTATCCATGTAATGTAACCAATCCTGATAGGGAAACTCCTGAGTGGTAAAGCAGCTTCAAGAAAAGGCTGCATAAATGCTTCTTCCACCTCATTCACCATCCCTCTAAACTCAACATCTCAAGACAATTTCTTTCTGATCCACTTCTGCTATTTTAACCTTTGTTTCGGCAGCACCTAAATGTAAATGGAAATAAGATATTCAAAGCTTGGAGGTTTATTAGCATGTCATTTGCTGTGTCCAACCTGGCCTTGTGAAGTGCAGAAAATCTTTGTGCCTTAGGAAATACCCTGTCATATTCCTGTCCCATGGGAGATCTAAAGGGGCTCATTCCTGCACAACCATTTCCTGTTCTGTCCTCTGAGACTATTATTTTTTTTCCATGTGATCATCTTGTCAGAGTTTGCAGAGCACAGTCTTCACATTGATAAATCAGAAGCTGGGCTATTCTTTTTATACTTAATAGGCTATAAGTTTGGGATTTCTCTATAATGTGTGCAATGTTTAAATTCTATTTTCTTCATCTTTTTAATTTTTCCTCTTTTTTGTCCCATTCAGGAAATACTGTTCTGCCGTGTTAATTTCAGGAATGACACCATTGACCGCCGTGTTATTTTGTATCTAAATGACTGTGATTGTGGTGGAAAGTATTGCCGAGAAAATGCGTCATATCTGGTGAAGAATTTGCTCAAAAAGGTTAGCTTGCGGGATGCTGCAGTTGAATTTTTGATTGAGTAAGTTCCGCTGTTATAAACTGTTTTATCTCTGGAGATATGTTTTTTCTGTCAAGTTTTTCATTCCTTGATTCTTTTATGATTCTTATTTTGTTAGTTGGTCGTTTTTGGGGTTTAAATGCGATTATTCTCCCACTAGTGAAGTTCTGGTTCTTTTCTGGTCCTTGGTATTTGCTGAATGGCTTGTGCTTTTTCTTAATTTTGGGGAGAAACTTTCCTTTTTCGCCATTTTTGTGGCAGTGGTAATATCATATCCTTAGTTGTGCTAATGGTGCAGGAAAACAAGTCATCATGCGTCTATATATTGATGATATGTAGATAGTTCACATCCAATGATTGTCATGGGGAGTAGGTAATTGGCTTTGTGTTGACTTCAGTGCAATAATTTCTCTTGATAGGAAAGATTTCATTTGAGAACTGACAATTGATCTCTTCACTAGAAAGGGTCCATTTATTGGATATTTTCTTATTTGAGTTGAATCTTGAATCACTGTTGCAAGAACCCCAATTTTTTTCACTTATGGATTGATTATTGTGTGACTGTAATGAGGATGCTGGTGATTGGTGCTGAAATCAAAGTTTGAACAGTTTCCTTTGGGGGCACATGCACACGTGCACATGCTAGCTTTACTTCCCCAAGGGTTGGAGCAAAGTTAGTGGACACAGTTCTTTTTCCTGGATGTTGCTGATTATTCCTTGACAACTTTTTGTTTTTCTTTTCTATGTTTATAGTTGTGGATTAGAACAAATTCTGGAGGTTCAACTAAGAAAGGGAAAAGAAAATAAAACCATTAAAAATGTTATGTCCTTGGGGTTGGAGCTCAAAGTGCATTATTTTGGGCACCTTTTCCTCTTTATTATTGGTAGTTACGGTGGTGGCAAATTTTGATCCACCCTACTAGATACAAAACAAATTTGGTGAAAAATCAGTCAACGAGTGAAAATGTATTCAATGTGGAGTAGAGAATTAAACCCTTCAGAGAATTTGGTGACTTATGACAGAGGTAAATTTGTTATCTGCTGTCTATCTTGGTTTTGTAATCCTTGTGTGACACCTTTTGTTTCCTCTCATAGCATTACTCACTCTTTAGTTGAAGGGTCTTGTGATATTCTGTACCTTCACGTGATATTTGAAGGACTGACAGCTTCCTGCATACAGGTATAGAAGTCCGCAGGTAGTCTCCGGAAGTTCTGAAATAGGCACAGGCCTTATTGGTCATATCCATCTCAACAAGGTTTCACATGTCATATAAACTGTTTATGTTATGGGGCAATTCCCCTTGTAAATATTTATGCAAGATGTGAAATTCCTGGAATTAGCTACTGGTTCTATTTGAGCAGGCCTTGTTAAATGATTCGAACATAAGCATGCATGATGTACTTCAAAGGTGCCAGGATGAAATTAACATATTTCGGAAGAAGAAGAAGAACAGCTATCATTTCAAAAGGATAATTTTGTCTGTCAGGTTTGCTAAAACTTGCCCTTGGTTTATAGTATATTGTTATTTCTTTCCGCAGGTGTAATATGGGCCATGCATGACGAGCCCAGCACTATTGGTGCTGGGGAGTCCTGATGTCCCCACTGGGCCATCAGTCTCTCTTTCTGCCCAGGCTTTCATGATATGTTATCTACTGGAAATTATGTACTGTTTATAATGACATTCAGCATAAGGTTCCTTGTTTTTTTTTTTTTTTTTTTTTGAGGGGGGGGGGGCATTGTAAGCAATATAGATTTTTAGTACTATCCGAAACTGTTATGGTGTGCGTAAAAAGTCATAACTTCAGTCATGCTGGAGGTGTTACAGTTAGCTCAACAAAGACATCCATAAATATTCAAGCTAACTCAGCCTACACCTTATGCCATTTTGAATGTTGTGCTCATCTATACTTTTCCTTGAGATCTTTAAAACTATAACTACTATGCTTTAAATTTGCCTCCTACCATCAAGTAAAATATGAATAACCTGTTCTCTCTTTGAAAGTATGGTGCTTCCATTTCTGTTGTTGCTTGAAACAATTTTTTTCTCTATATCACTTTGCAACTAGTGCTCTCATCCTGGTGTTAATTTGATTCATTTGGTTTTACATGTTGATAGGCCATGTATCACCTTGCCACCACTTCCCATTGAACCGTTCCCATAGAATAAATGTGCAGAGGAATGTTACCAGTATTCCAAAGAAGCTTCCATCAATTTACTTGAGGGTTCTGTGGTCTAATTTCACTTGCATAACTGTGATAAAGAACTTATCACAAATTTGCCAAATAAATGCACCAGATTTGTCTCCTATGATCAGGATTTCTAATCTTGGTGTATGTTCATTGTGGATGGGAACACTGTTAGATATGGACCAAGGATTAATCATAAAAAATTCTAAAGCTAATAGATTTTGTTGACATATAAGTTTAAGGCTGGTTATTACATGGAAAAAGGCATCGGGATTATTATTTGGACATCAAATAAGTCTGAAATTTAGGGGAAAACAATTTTCTAGGGTTGTTATACGACTTGCTTTCTATATGAACTAGATTGTTTTGCAATAAATACATGAGAGTGTTAAGATGGATCAGTGCCTGAGTGGTATTACTCTCTATATAAGATAGCAAATGAACAGCACAGAAAGAAGTCTTTTTTGCTGTTTAACACACAAAAAAAGGACAATTGTAAAAGAAAATATGAGTGATAGTCGCTTCAGATAGGTTGGACAACTAAAATATGGGCTAATCAAAACACTGGTTAGAATAGGTGATTTGCATGAGGTCTGAGGCACGAAGAGAAAGAGAGCTATGCCTAGAAAAAAATTTTAGTGAGGTGACGAATGAAATTTAAATTCGAAGGATGTTCTGTTGAATTGATTAGAATGGCATAAGTGGAATCCTATAGCCGATCCCACTTTGGGAAGGTTCAGGCTTTATTGTTATGATATGTTGCTTTTAGTATTATACTTGAATGTGATTTGAATTTAAATAAACTGCACAAAACTATATTTATATAATATGTTTTTGGCTTTTTACAAAAAAAAAAAAGACTAGTTTTTGTGAGGGATGAACAGTTATTTGGATGGGCAAAGAAGTTACAATGCACCATGTAAGCGTAGACTGCTGAAATGTAGTGCCTTCAAAAATAGTTATGTCATAGTTATAGGCCTTAAAAAATAGTTATGGGCAAAGAAGTTATAATGCACCATGTAAGCGTAGACTGCTGAAATGTAGTGCCTTCAAAAATAGTTATGTTGGCCAAGCTAGGCACGATTATCACACATTTTGCTCTTCTATATAAGCCACTTGGGGCCACTGTTATTTTCAATTTATTTATTGCCAGTGAGGTTCAACTTTCATTCTTTATCTCAATATGATTAAACTTGCTTGCTAGAAAGTAAATGGGTAGGATAGGAGAGAATTCAGAGAAATCAATGGTATGTGTTATAACCTAATATGTACTTTGGCAACAGCATAAAGTTGCATAATCTGAGGAACTCTTCTTTCCTGGCACTCTTCTTTTTTGCCCCGACTATGCTATTCTTTGCATAATCTGAGGAACTGATCCTGTAACATGATGCGTCTGAAACAACTTGTTTAGCACTTTCAACCTCGTTTGTCCCTTAAGGATTGTAAAATTGTTCTGGGAGAAAACCTAATTGAACAATCCACATGTTAGATTCATCCATTTCAAATTGTATCAGATGTCTAGTAGATGAACATATGATACATACCAGAAGCAATTGCATTGGAAATGTGAATGTTGGGATTGATAAGTGGCATGACTTGAGAACATAATCAAGAAAGGAGAATTATTCATGGGATTTCGAAGTAACGCCTATGGAAGATGAGATGTGAGGGTGCTGTTTTGATGTTTAATATAGTCTGAGTGCCTGTAGTGTCTGCCAGTAAATGCTACATTGAGGTGGTGATGGAGTTGAGTCTTGACTAAACTTCACTTTTGGAGTATGTTGGTTGGTGGTGGACTGTGTTGTGGACTTGTGTTTCTATTATTCTAGTTGTTTGGCCAGCTTGTGGCCATTATTTTTACAACTTTTTAAGAAAACTCAATCCTGAAAATACTTAGGTAGAACTTATAGTTCACTACTTGAAATGAGGCCTTATCATTTCTCAGTAAGAATAGTGGGAGCTATAGCATTTACCTCAAGGGTGGATAAGAACAGAATTCAGTCCTTGTTGTTGAGCTGTAGTCCTTCCTAGAGGGTAGGAAAAGGCTTCTAGGAAATTAATTATGGATAACAATTGCTTTCCTTAAAAAGGCCACAAATTCTAGACACTGGTTTACTTCTGAATGTTTATATTGGTGCAATATTGAATATCACTAAACCACGTTTAGTATGCAAACTTGAAGTTCAGAAAGTTTGTGATCAGATAGAAGTTGTAGAACTGAACTTTCCTGATTTTCTTATACTAATATATCCTGATACGGTTAAAAATTGCAACACATCTATCGTCTGATGCAGGGTACAACCAATACGGCTGATATTTCCATTTGCTTCTCTCTTCTCTTGGCCTCTTTTTTTCCTAGTTCAGCATCTCGAACAGCCAAACCACTAAAAATTTTCCGTTCTTTCATATTTAATGCAATTAAATTACACTGAAACCTTAATCTCACAATTTGAACATGTATTTTATAATTGTATTTTCTTAGTGGCATTTTCTACTTACTGTGCAGTTTTTACAAGAATCAACTCTATTTCTTGTTGTTTTGATGTTTTGTTACGTGCTGATATTTTATTACATGCTAGCATATTATTTGATGTTGAAATGTTGATATCATTGAACAAAATTGACTAAAACCTTTAAAATATATAAAAATACAATTAAATGGGATCAAATTTAGAATACAACTTTGTGGCTTTTTCTCTACTGATATGTGTAATACTGATTCGTGTCTCGGATGTGCTTGATATCAATATGGCCCAACTTATATCAATATCATTATTTTAGTCTGTGGTTTTTCTGATGAAAAATTTTCTAAAAAAAGTCATCTTCTTTCAGCCCCCAGATTTTGTAAAACTATATTTTCTTCTCTCAAGATGATTTTTCTGACCCAATTGGTTTGAGTTTTGATTAATCCGTGTTATGAACTAATTTACCCCTAACAAAGCTTTTTGAACTGAATATCTTGGAGAGAGAATTCTAGAATTTGTATCTCAATAAATTATGATGGTGATTGAGATACAAATGGCCAAAGGATTTGACTTATTTCATTTTTAGGAGAGTTTTTGGCTTAATTGACTCTGGATGTTTTGTAAACTCTGAAGTCTGATTTTATTTTCACTTGTTTTTGGTGGGGGGATAGAGTATTTTGTGGCTTTTTCTTCTTCTTGTTTTGTTCTGTATTATTATTTTCCTTACTATAAGATTTAGAATTCAAAAAAACATTGATACTGAATGCTGAATATTTTTTTATGTATTTGCTTTGTTGAATGTTCTTTCCTTGTCCTGATCATGAATTAAGATTGTTTTACTCGTGTATTTGTTCATCATCCTTTTTGGTGGATTACCTTTATCTTTGAATTTAAAAGAGCATACTTTGATCAACTGTAATTATCTGACCCCTCCCCCCCTCCAAAAAAAAAAAAAAAAAACAAAGCAGGGGAAGGATCTTGGGTCTGGACACGGTCTCATTCTCTCTTTTCCTTTGCACTGGTTTGTCATATGTTGAAATTCTTTTGCTACTTGTGTCTATTGTTTGTGTAATGTTGGTGCAATGGTTTGCAATATCCTATTCCTTTGCACCTAGAAAACAAGATTCTTGGTTTTTGTGCTTGTTTTCCCAAGGGGAAGTACTTTGCCTAATTATGCTTTTCTATTCACTATTCACTATTCACTTCCATGTTGTTTACATTGTTATCTTACTTGGAGCATATACTATTTGAAATGCCAAATCAATTGCATCTTTAACATGTGTACTCCGTGGGCAGTGAATGCTGCTTCTTTGAGCATGGGAGCAAGTCGTATGATATTCCATGTTTGAAGTTCTTTTGGCAAGATATGACTGATAGTCATTTGGAGAAAACTTCACATATTATGGCTGACATGATCTGCCCTGTTCTATTGGACACTATTATTAAAGGTACCAGTTTTTCTCTCTTTTTTGGGATTTCTTTTGTTGCATTTTAGTGTATTTTTTCACATGGGCTATGGTTGTCCCATTTGCTTTTTTTGACTAATATACCATATAGCTTGTAGTTTTTGTTATTAAATCTTATCTTCTCTTTGAGATTTCATTTTGTTTTCATTTTATTGTATTTTTCACGTGGGTAAAGGCTGTACAATATGCCTTTGTTGAAGAAATATACCCTGCAGTTTAGACACTTAAATCTTAAAATTGTTCTTGTAATGTGTATGTATGCTGTATTATAATATGCCAAGTGTCATTATTTCCCCATCAGTTAATATAAGCTGGTGATATCTTAAAGTGTATAGACCAGAGGAACAATTAATTTCTAAGATTTTGGTTGGAAAGTTTCTAGGAAGAAAGGTTGATGTAGGAAGACTCAGGTTTGATTGCTATGCTAGTTATGAAATGGGTTAAGTGTTCAAGATGTTTTCAGTTTTTTGTTTTGCTGTAATGGTGTCTCTTCAAATTGATTTGTTCATTCTTTATATTACATGCAAGATATATGGTGTTTTTATGTTGGGCAGATGTATGTAGTATTGTAATTTGATAACCTAGCTTGAGTTCTTATGTGTGGAAATATTAGGAACATATAAATGACAAAGCACAGAAGTCAATAAAGGGATGCACTTGCATGTGTGTATTTTAGGGGATGGTGTGGCAGAGAGATTATGATGGAGAACGAGAATGGAAATCTGTTCACGGACATTAGGTTTGTGTTATGTTTTTGTAGTTTTATAGGTAGGATATTAAGCTATTTTGTTCATTTTAGTAAGCATAGGCTGTTTTGCGGAGGTTATGTCTTAGGTAGTATTAAGGTGTGATTGTGTGAGCATTGAGCAACGTTATAGTAACTCCATTGTGACTGGAATATTAAAGGTTCCAACCATGGATACCTCTCAGCAACATATGAGTGATATTTTGTAAATCAGGCCATCTTAGGCCCTTATGATGTGAGAGCCTCCTACGTGTGAGATCCAGTTTGGTTGGATTGATCATATTTACAAATTATGAGATTTTACAAATAAAGCAATTCTGCAATCATATGATAGATGTTCTATTCTTCCAATAAAGATGCAAAGAAACAAGGTGATTGAGTGGTAAATCCTGTTGGACAATTCCAGATATCAAACTAATAAAATTCCCAATGAAAGAGGATCTGAACTAAAGAAAAAAAAATGGCCCATGGACTATGATTCAGCTTTATTGAATTTAGTTCAGTTGTGTATCTTATACCCATGTACGGAACAACCTCGTGCAGAGAGCCCGGACGAACTAGCCAGCCCATGAGGCCTATGGCCTAAAATGCAGATATTCAACAATAGCCAACTGATTAGAAAAGGGGTTATAACTTGAACATTTTGTCATTCTGCGTGAACAATTTGCGTTGAATCTTGGATGTGATTCTAAAATCGGGTTTAATCTAAACATATTCTGGATAAAATCTAATGCTTGATCCTAAATTAGAAATAAGAACCGATGTATACGGTGGAAAACAAAATTCAAGAAATGGATATTTTCTAATTTTCACAATTCCATCCAAGGTTACAAAATTATTTTCAAAATATGAATTTATCAAACAAACGAGACTGTGATAGGTTTATTGCCTAGCGCAGGAATCAACCAGCACATGGTCACCTCTGTCTTAAGCCTAAAATCAATTAACACACATTAGCAGACACAAAGCCTATGAGATTGATAGAAACAATGCTTGTATAATATCCTAGCGTTCCACAAAAAAAACCATTTAAAAGCTGAAAAAATAAACTCGATGTTATGCCATTGTTACGGCAACTGATGCTCGATATAACTACAGCTAATTATATAATGTATTTGTCAAAAAGAATACTGAAATAATTTAAAAAACTTATTTGCTGATAGATTGATTGTGTAAATAAGAGGAAAACATAGTGCTAGCATGCCAAATTCACTTAAAACTAGAAGTGGAGATGTGGTTAATGTGCAACGTGTCACGGTCTGAATTTTATAGCCACAAAAACCATGTGGTGTGTCCATTTTTGTTGGAAGTCGGACTTTAGCAAAGTTGACCTCCAAGCATACTTAAGTGTGGGAGTCGATCTTAGCACACAAATATGAGAAATTTACTAGTGTTAAATATAGCGAATGCAATTAAGTCACTAATTAAAAGTGTAAAAATATGAGCAATTAATAGGAACACACAATAATCGGGATATGGAAGAAGATTTCTTAAATTCATTTCCTCATATTAAGGGTTTTGATGCGTTTGGCATTTGGAATTGGTATGCATTGTCCCTCATTTTCACGATGAGGTATCTAGTTTTTTTACAATGTTAAAATTTAAACTATTCCTAGGTAATTTCAAGGATGCGGTTAAAAATTAAGTAAAAATTTACAGGATTTGGTTTGGATTCTAACATCATCTTCCTACCAAGTTGCTGATGCCCATGCTGACTTGATCTTCAATGTAGCTTTGAATTCTTGCCTCTTTAGTCTCACGTTTTTTGCAAGTTCTCAGATTGTTTCTTCTATTGGCCTTCCCTTCCACTGTATAAGCACTTCCTCCTTTCTAAGTGATGTAGTCATCTCCCATTTAGCAATGTTATATTCGAAGTGTTGATGCTAGTGATGTCTTCAGTCTAATGTTGGTTGGCTATGAAAGGTTGCGTGAAAGATCTTCCATGTTGAGATAATATGGCTTTAAACAACTCGTGGAAAATTGGGTGAACTTTGATCCATTCTAGAAGATCTATCTTGTATGAGGCCTTCCCAATAGAAGTAATGATCTAGATAGGGCCTTCATATTTTCGAAGGAGGCATTTGTTTCTTCATCTAAGAAACCATATTTGCTCTTGGAGAAGCTTTAGGAATAAAAGATCTCTTACATTGAATTGCATGGCCTGCCGCTTTTGGTCTACCCACTTTTTTACTCAATAGGATGCTTCTTCCAGGTAAGCTTTGGCAATCTCTGTATTTTGCTTTCACTTCTCGGCAAAGTTGTAAGTATAAGGATATTTTCCTTTGTATGGGTCGATTTGAGTGCGTGGAAGAAGTAGCTACTGACCTGTTATAATTTCAAAAGGATTCATGTTTGAACAAGAGCACTTTTAAGTGTTAAAACAAAATTGAGCAACATCGAGGATTTTCACTCGATCCTTGTGACCAACACTGACAAAATGGCGCAAATGCTTCTCAATTAGGCTATTAAATCTACTCATGTTACCATTAGTTTGAGGCCTGTTGCTTGATGACATATTTAATTTCGAATCGAGTAGTCTAAAGAGTCTTGACCCGAAGGTGGAATGAAGCGGCCATCTTCGTCACTCACAATGTTTTCCGACACTCCCCAGCATCTGACGATTTGCTTGAACAAAATGTATGTTGTTTTTTCCTTTGAACAATCTCTTGATATCAGAACAAAAGTAGTGTACTTTGAGAAGCGGTCCATGACCACCAAGATTCACGAGTACTCACCATAGGATGAAAGTGGTGAACAATCTCTTTGACTGCATAGTGATGAAACCTAGGGAAATTCTTTCCCAAGCCTACTAGGTACATTGAGGGGTTCCAACAACCCCATAGGCTTCTGACTCTCAATGTTGTCTTGCTGACATGTTAGACATAACTTTGTATAATTCATCATATTGTCCTTTATCTTGGACTAGCAACAGCCCTTTTGTAGTATGTTCAGGGTACACTGCCACTATGGGTGACCAGCTTATAGAGTGTCATAACTTTCTCTAAGGAGCATTCTTCTTATTCCTCTAGCCTTAGGTACAAAAACTTGGTGTCCTCTGTGGATATTAGTCTATTGCCAGAATTTTTGAGTCTTGCATTCTCAAATAAGTGAAAGTAAAGTCGTAGCCAATGGGTCTTTCTCAAGGTTTATCTTGTTCTTTGGTGGTCGTGGCAATACCACTTGCTGAGAGGTGGGCTACTTGAGATGAGGTGGCGAGGTTTGGTTTTTTATAAGTGCTTCTGTGGCCTAGTTGAAGTGTTTGGGTCTATCTTCTTGTTCCAAGTTGAATTTTGCTAAGAACTATTGCCACTGAGCTTGCATTGAAGCCAAATTTGGTTGCGTGAGATATGGCTGGTAGCAGTAATGTTGGTTGTTACCACAAACATGCAGCCGAGCAAATAGTTTCTTTCTGTCCTCAAACAGTGCATGATTGCTAGCAACTCTTTTTCCTAGGTTGCATAACATCATTCAGCCTCAATTTTTGCTTTCTACTTTCATCTATTAGATGTCTTTCTTGCAATAAGACTCCTCAGAGGGGAAAATTTGAGGCATCGGTCTGCATCTCAAAATTTTGGTAACATCTAGGGTGGCTAACACAGGCTCCTTCACTTCTACATACTTCAGCTCCTCGAAAAATTTTTGACACTCCTTCAACCTATTCCACGTCCTATCCTTTTTGAATAAATTTGTCAAATGTGTAGCTTTTTTTAAATACCCTTCTATGAAACTTCAGCAGTAGTTAGTAAGGCCAATGAATGCGTGCAACTTGTTCACACTTGTCAAGACCCGCCAGTATGAGATAGATTGGACCTTATGAATTTATTCTAGTCTAACCTTGCCCCACAAAGTTCTCTTGGAAGCTAATTTTCTCTAAAGCAAATGAGCACTTTTCATGCTTCATGTGGAAATGATTCTTCTTAAATCTTTGGAACACTCACTTTGGATGCTTCAGGTATTTTTTTTAGGCTTGAACTATATATTATGATGTCATCAAAGTAGACCACCATAAATTTATTAAAGTGTTTATGGACTAACTGGTTCATCAACATACAAAATGCCGTTGAATAGTTGGTTAATCCACAGGGCACTATGAGCCACTTGAAAGATCCAATATTTTATAACACGTAGTTTTTAGCTCGTTTCCCTCCATGATTCTAACGTCCAACCTTTGGTTGGCCTTCGTGAAGTATTTTATATTGCTCAATTGATCAAACAAGTCATCGATTAAAAGAATCTGATAGTTGTTTTTTATTGTCACTTTATTTAGAGCCCTTAATCAATGTAAAGGCGTAGACTTCCATCTTACTTATTTTGAAATATAACTCGGGCTTCGTAAGGTACTTGCAAAGGGCGGATGAATTTTGAGCGGATCAACTCATCTAATTATTTTTGAAGCTTCAATAGCTCTGAAGGTGCGATTCTGTATGCTTCCTATTAGGAATCCTCTCCCTTGGTTTTAGTTCTATTTGATGATCCATTGCTCTTCAGGATGGAAGAACCTTGGACAACTCTATTGGCATTGACTCATTGAATTTCTCTAAGAGTAGGCTGACTTCAGGTGGTAGAGTTCTTACCTAGACGCTTTCTTCCACTGACAACGTCATAAGGAAGGTAGGCTCATCTTTTTTGAGAACCTTTTGAAAATAGAGTGTAAACAGCACCTTGTCCTTACCCTTCTTCTCGGATTATTTTGAGAGGAAGTCCATCCTTGAAATCAAGTCAAAGTTATCCATAGATGTTGCCGTGAAGTTTAACTTCTCGTTCTACTCTCAAATTCGCACTGGCATAGATTTGGCAACACCAGGGGTGGGTCTTGCCCTTAAGTTCATGGCTTTGATGTTGCTGCCATCTCAAATTAGCACATGGTTCAGCCACCTCAAAGTAATTTTTTACATGCTGAAAAATCAGAATTAGCACATGGTGCATTTAGCTGGTTCGGCTGTCAGTTCAATGGCCAGTTCAAGCTAATTTCTACAGGCTAAAAATTCAGCATCAGCACATAATACTCCAACCGGTTCGGCTGCCGGTTCAGTAGCAGGTTCAAGCTAATTTCTACAGGGTTCAGTGGCCGGTTCAAGCTAATTTTTACAGGCTGAAAATTCAGTATCAGCACATGATGCTCCAGCCGGTTCGGCTGCCGGTTCAACTAATTATCTTCATGCTGAAAAATCAGATTCAGCACATAATGCCTTAACCAGTTCAGCAGCCGAATTATCAACCCCAAAACTGATTTTTACCTTCTCTAAAATGATGATACGGTTGTGGCAGCACAGTAGAGCAAGGAATTTAAGTATTGGATCAGCAATACTTGAAGAAAATCAGCAAGGATTAACAAGTGAAGGAAATGCTTACGGTGTACTTGCCCAAAATTCAGCCTTTGCAACTGTGGGGTACTGAATTTCTTCACTTCCCTTTTGCCTTTTGGTTCTCTCCTCCCTTCTCCCACTGGTTTTTTTTTCCTTCTATTCACGTGGCCTTAATATAATTTGAAGGCTGAGTTGCTGAATCATCCTTTGTTGGCTGAGCTGCTGCTAGCTTCTCGTAAATTTCCCCAGAAATCAGAATAGTGTCCTGAATTTTGGCTCCAAATTTTGCTGAATCACTCTTTAATTTTTGCTGAATTGGTTCTTTGGGGTGCTGCCCTGTGTTGCTGTTTGATTGGCCCTGAATTTTGCTGATTTCCGCTGCTTGTTTCTGCTGCTGCCCATGAATTTTGGCTGCTGCCCGAGCTGTTGCTTTCCTGAGTTGCTGAAGCATGCTGCTGCCGTGTTGCTTGCTGCTGTGTGTTTGCCATGCTGCTCTTCAACACTTCTGCCCGCCAATTTAATTGTAAGGCAAGCTGAGTCATTAGTTCTCTTTTAATATTGCTGACGCATGCTGCCATCTCTGCTGCTGCTGCTGCTGCGGAACACCCGTTCTGCTCTCTTTGCCAACCAAAATTAAATCGGTTGCTAACCGATTACATTGATTAAATTTGTGTTGCTGCGGTGTCCTCGGGTGAGCTTCCGGTTTCTAAGTTTTTAACATAATTAGTATAATTATGAAACTCAATTCTTACAGTTGATCCCAAGACGTAAGCGCAAGAAATCTACTAGTATTGAATATGTTTAATGTAAGAAAGTCATTGATTAAAAGTGCGAAAATATAAGCAAACTATCAAGATTAATGGGCAACAATCTCGTATGAAAGAAGATTTCTTAAATTCATTCTCCTATATAAATGGTTTTGAGCTTTTTTTCCTTTAGTACTAATATATTTTGATAATCTTTCAACTTTTACAATAGAGTATTTAATTTTTCTATAATGCTAAAATTCTAACTAAATTCTCATAAATTTCTAAGAAATTTTAAGAATATGAGAAAAATTATATAAAAATTTGCATGGCTAGATTTAGATTCTAACTAAAAGTTAATCGCTAGGCTTATGCATATTCTAAGAATTGGTAGTGAATTTGGGTGCACCTGTACACATTTTAATGGTGTGAATGTTGTGCATAAATGAGGGACAACAATCTGATATGGATACCATCAGATATCCACATTTTGATAGCTTAAAGTTGGAAATATCTTATCTAATCCCGAATTCTGGGTTTTGAATTGCAAATTCCCAAATATTTGGGTTCGAGACAGCCAAACCACAAAGAATCCATAAGGTAGAAAGACACGAAGTAAAAATTGGTGTTGCATTTTCATAATAGGTCACAACTGCCACCAGAAAAGTTCTCTGGAAAGTGTTTTCCTTGCAGCTCATAAGTCAGTTACACAATTGATAGAAAACCAAAGCATTCCAAGTTTTTGTTCTATTTTAAAATTCATTTTTATAGAAAGCTCTGTTTTTTCGATTAGGGGAATGCCATGGAGCTCAGAGGAATGATATTTACAATTGTGACCATCACTAGAGGGTTGTAGAAGCATAGCCAGTGGTGGCGAGAATGTTGTGAGTTAACAATAAAAATTTAAAGAACTGTTCATAGCTTTAGGGACATAGGCTTCTAAGATGCAAATTGGCTGAGGATTACATACAATGGATCTTCTTCCATGGATCAGTTGTTATAGTTGCTCTCTCTATGAGTCTATGTTTCTATAAGCAATTAGGTTAGTTTTTTAAATTGAATCCTTGCTTTGCCAAAGACCCCTCAAAAGACTGAAATTACCTTAAAACCCCTCTTGCTTAATTACTCTCCCCTTTTATCCCAACATAGTTTATTTAGCTGTTGATTTTTTTGTAGGAAAAAAATTTTATTGTTACTGGTGCTTCAATTGTTGATCTTTTCCCCACTTCCTTCGTCAGTTAGATATGCCAATTCATGAGAGATTCTTTATTATATTGAACAAAATTTGACCAATATCAGTGAACAATGTGATGAATTTTTGGTAGAGATTGTTGCTACAATCTTAAGTGTGCTTCTTGGGATTGCATTCATGCTTTTACTATTGCTTGGTTGCTTGCTTGAAGTGTCCCTGCAGCTTGCTGCACCAGATATGGTCCGTATTTCTACAATGGTATATTCGAAGAACTACTTGATGAAAATGCTAACTTAGAAGAATCTTGACAAGTGTTCAATTTCAATTCTTTTCAAGAGGTTTCACCTGTTGACTTTAGTATGGCTGAAGGACTTTTGATTGCATTCGCTGATGTTAATTTGATGTTTTGGTGAAATCTCCGCTTCATGCCTGTGAAGTGTGGCTCATATATGGTTTATGCTTTGTTCTTATTCCTGCAGTTCTAAAAAACTTGAGCAGTCAGTGGGTCACTTTGGATATGTTAGATCTGATTAGTTCTCTTGGTATGGGTCTTCAGAAGCAAAAATCATTTATGGATGCTTCTCCCATTAGCTATTATCTGGTTTATCTGGGATCTTAAGTACAAGAATGATTGGAGATGCTATTTTGAGATATCAAAAAAATATGCTGGTCAAATATGTGAAACCATTGGAGATGTCAGTCATATTTAGCTGTGGGGAGAATCCTGAATATTCATTGATGTCTTAAATGTCTGATTACAATAGAATATATATGCCTTCCTAGGAGCTGTTCTAGGAAAGATTTCACATTACCAAGATTTGTGTACACCAACAAGATTTGTAGTAATCACTAAGATTGATGGGCATTTGCATCAATCATTCCATCTATGTTACAGAATGTTTTAGGTAACAAAATCCCTTATTTTTGGTAATTGTTAACAAGCTGATTCTTTTGACAATCTGCACATATGCTTTGTTACTGCAAATAATATTATCTCTGCTTGTGGTCTTTTGGCACCTTTTCAATGTAAATACTTTTTTTAGCGTCCCCTCCAAAGTTTTTGTATTTGTTAAGCACTGAGCTTGTAAGTCCTGGTGTTTTGATATTAGTGATGCTGTAGGACAATGGGAGGGATTCAGGTTGAACTTTACAAAATATTTTGTCACAAAAGAATTGGTGTGTAGCTTAAAAGGTGTGCCTTGGCTCAACGGTAAGTTTGCTTCATGATAACTTAGAGGTCACGAGTTCAAACTACGAAAAACAGACTCTACATATATGTAATCCTAACTCGAGCCTATACAATGCCGGGCCCCATTTTAGTTGATACGTAAATTCAACTTGTGACTGTTCATTGTGTTTCTAATGCAATTCAAATTGTAGAGCATCTTGATGCAGCGTCATGTCCTCATTAAATTCTCTGCTTTATGCTTCCCTTAATATTGTCTGTAGTCACGGTTATATATTTTAGTGAGAAGGATGATGAATTTTCAAATGTTTTCCCATCACAAACTTGCAGGTGACCCTCGGATTTCCACTGTTAACATAATATGGATTAGTCCAGATACCACTACCTGGATACAAGGTCCCTGCAAGAGTCACAAGGGCGAGTTAGCCGTTGAGGTTGTTCTTGAAAAAAAAGCTGTGAAGCAGAGTGGTGATGCATGGAGGATCGTCTTGGATTGTTGTCTTCCAGTATTTCACTTAATTGATACTGTACGCTCAATTCCATATGCTATAAAACAAATTCAGGATCTGCTGGGAATTTCCTGTACTTTTGATCAGGCGGTTCAGGTACTGAGGAATTGCCTATTTTATCTTCATTCACATGTTTGTTGACTGTGAATATTATGGCCTAATTTATCTGATGAACACTGAAAAACTACACTTTTTCTCCTCACGTATTTACTGTTATTCCTTTGTAATTTTATTCGATTCATTTGTTTAATGTTATTATTTTATTTTGTAGTAAAATATGGATTTTTTCAGTTTTTCATTCTCCCTAGGAAACAGGTGTCAAGAAATGTCCTTAGCAACTGAAAGATACTTCCAAATGCTGGAATATTCATCAATGTGCAGTAGTGTAATGCATTGTTTTCCTCCCTACCTGTTGCCTCCACTTTTTTTAATGTACAATTCCTGTCACATCTTAACCTCGATTGGTTTGCTCTGGTATTGATTGAAACACCTTCAAAAATTGTTGCATTGGCATGACTAATTATGTGTGTTTGGTACCTATTTAGATTTGCATACTTTTTTGATTCTTCGGCATTTTGGGGGTTGTTTGGTAAACCTTGTAATGAAGGTACTTTACATACATGATCTTGATAGAAGCATGAGTGCCCTTGAGAATTTTATCGCACTTGAATGTGATTCAGTTACATTACATCACATCATCTACACCTAAAATGATGTTAGTTTTTGTAGTATAAATAGTTTTACATAATTTTTGTTTATGTTTTTGGTTAGGTTATCTCTTTTTGCTTCTCCAACTTATGGAAGTGAATGATCCACCAGTAGTAGGTAATCATGATTTCCATGCCTTCCATGAATCCCCTTGCCATCCTGATCAAACACCCTTTAACGCAAAAAAAAAAAAAAAAAAAAGGAAGAAGAAGAAGAAGACAGAAAAAGGAAGAGGTACTTGCTTTTTGGTTGTTTTGCTCATAAGCGGGTAGCATAGTGTATTGTTTCTTGCTTCCTGCTAGGCTTAATGCTTGGTGTAGCACAGTGGTTGATATCCATTGATCTCCATGCCTCCAGTGAACCCCCTTGGCTTTCCAGACCAACTTAATGGGCACCAAACCAAACGTTGAGGTGCTATTTTTTTTTTTTTTTTTGTTTTTTTCACCTTTTCGGCCTTTTTTAGTTGGAAGAGTATGTTAAAATTGTCTTTTTCCTGGTTTAATGCTTTGCCGAGGTGCTGATGCTTGGCTTGCTGGCATTCAATTATCCTTTTTTGGCAATATGGGATCTCATTACCATTTAGATAAGCAAGGTTGAAAGACTAATTCTTCCCGATTTCATCTGCTGTTAGGAAAGTAGATTGATAATAATTGCTAACATGTCTGCACCAGCATAAATTATTTAATTGGTGTATGCACGGGTGTGCTGACATGGTTTGGACGTTTTTGCCCCTCTATTTGAGTTGAAACAAAAGTGTCAGCCCATGCTCAATGATAAGGTTGCTCCGTTGCGACTTAAAGATCGTAGGTTCAAATTGTGGAAATAGCATCTCTGCAATGCCCCAAAAAGGTTGTTTTAATCCTCGCAAGGATTGATATATTGTCAACTTAGATGTCTTGATTACATTATATGTTATGTTAGCATCATTATTGCAACTATTTGATTTGGCATATTTCAATAGTATTGTCTGTATACAAGCATGTAGGTCAACCCCTTACCCAACAAAACCATTGCTTGAAGTAATTGTAGGATCCTCCACTTTACGTGCTGTTAAGAAAGTAGATTGATAATAATAGCTAACATGTCTGCATTGGCATAAATTATTTAATTGGTATATACCCAGGTGTGCTGATATGGTTTATGACGTTTTTGCCCCTTTATTTAAGCTGAAACAAAAGTGTGAGCCCATGCTCAATGATAAGGTTGCTTCATTGCAACTTGAAGGTCATTGATTCAAACTATGGAAATAGCATCTCTGTAATTCCCTGATTAGGTTGCTTTAATCCTTGCGAGGATTGATATATAATCAACTTAATTGTCTTGATTACATTATATGTTATATTAACATCCTCTGATGAGCATTATTGCAACTATTTGATTTTGCATATTTCAATAGTATCGCCTGTATACAAGCATGTAGTTTAACCCCTTACCCAACAAAACCATTGCTAGAAGTAATTGTTGGATCCTCCACCAAATGGTGAGGTGCATTTCTGGTATGTAAGTACAATTCAGCTGGCCTGGGATGTTGGAAGTGACAATAGATAATATGCTGTGGATGTCTGGATGTCTCTTCTTGATGCATGAAGGATTTAAGGAACCTTATTATTGTGAAAACTAGAAAGATATTTACATCATACTTTTGTTCGTTAGTATTCTCATTCTTCTTGATGCGCCAAAGGGAATAAGCAGTTGGAAAATTTTGTAGAGACTCTCAACATCAGTGACAATGGTTGCAAAAGGTGTGTTGAAAGAGCATCTCATTCTCTTGGCAAGTAGCATGACTTCTACTGGTAATTTGATTGGTTTCAATATGGGTGGTATCAAGGCATTATGCCGAGCATTGGGTGTCCAAGTCCCTTTCACCGAAGCAACTCTTTATGTAAGATGCCTAGAATTGCTTACTATCATTTTTTACTATATGGCATCAGAAATTTGTTGTTGATGATAGTTGTTACTGAATTTGTTCCTTGTTCACATTCGATCAGACCCCACGAAAATGCTTTGAGAGGGCTGCTGAGAAGTGTCACATGGACTCCTTATCAAGCATTGTTGCATCCTGTTCCTGGGGTAAGCGTGTAGCTGTTGGTACAGGAGCAAAATTTGATATTCTTTGGGAAAGAAAAGAGGTACTATTTGTTGTCTTTTGCTATTTATTTGTATGTTTGAGCCATGGGCTTCTTAATATTAGATAATTCCTCCTTTTGAACATCACTGATTTATTCTTGTCTTTTGCTATTTATTTGTATATTTGATCTCTGGGCTTCTTAATATTATATAATTTTTCCTTTTGTACATCACCGATTTATTCTTCTCTTTTGCTATTTATTTGTATCTTTGATCTCTGAGCTTCTTAATATTATATAATTTCTCCTTTTGTACATTACCAATTTACTCTTTTTCAGACTGGAATGAACCTTGGAGGGTTTGACATCTACAACTTTCTTCAACTGGTAAGAGGTTCAAATGAGGAGGAAATGGATACTGGTTGTTTAGGTGAAGAGATTGAGAATTTTGAGTTGGAGGATGGATATATGGAGCAGGATTTGTCTCCAGAGCGTGATTCCAATGCAGTATTTGAAGAAAATGCTGAAATAGAATCAGGGTTAGGGAATCAAACCCCTAATGGAGGTATGTATGGTGAGTCTGGGTGGGATAAGGTTCCTTCCTCTAGTGATGGGAAAGGTTGGAACACTAACAAAAGCAAAGACTGGTCAAGCTGGGAACAGCCTATGGCTAAATCACAGGTGGAGGATTCTTCTAGATCTGGTGGTTGGAGTGCACCAGAATATTCGAAAGGACCTAGCCAGTCACAGACTTTGTCTACCTGGGGTGAACAAGTCAAAGAAGCAAATGAGACTGGGTTTAACAAGAATACTACTCAACATAGTTTACGGAAATCTGAGGGCCCTAGCAATTGCAAAAGTGAAGTTGGGAGGGATACTACAGAATCATCTAAATCAGACTGTTGGAAAGAATTTCTAAAAGGACCTGGCCAGATGAAGTCAGCAGCTACCTGGGAAAATCAAGCTGATGTCGAGAGGTCTCAGTCAAATGGAAAGGATGTGCAATCACAGCTTGATTGGGATTCTGTTGACAAACAATTGACACAGGCGAGGCAGTCAACTAATTTAGCCACCAATTCCTGGATTGCTAGTCCTAAAGATCAACCAAAGGATGCTTCAAGTTGCCCTGTTTGGAATTCTAAATCAGCAGGTTGGGAGTCTGAGTTGGGTCAACATGACTCAATTTCCAAGAAAACTAAACATGAAACTTCTGCTAGCTGGGGTTCTTCATCTGAGTTACATTCTCCTGTGAGTTTCCATTGGGGTTCTGCAAATGATGGTGCTGGAAATGCAAGTGTGAAGAATCCTTCCTGGGGACAGACAATAGGCTTTGCATTGAAGAACACTGACCTTGAAAGTACCAATGATTGGGAATCTTCTGGTAAGATACATCAACTGACATGTTCTGATGGCTGGGATTCTGGAAAGGATGGTGCTGATAATGAGGGGAAGACAGGGTCTATATGGGGACAGACAAGTGGTTCAAGTTCTAAGAAAGATTATAATCAAAGTACTGGTAATTGGGGTTCTTCTGATGAGTTATGTCAACCAGCAAGTTCCCATGGTTTGCACCCTGAAAAAGCTAGTGCTTGCAATGAAAGCGAGACAGGGTCTTCTTGGGGGAAGCCTGGAGCCTCCACCTGGAAGAAAAATAATAATGAAACTGCTCATGGTTGGGGCTCTTCTAATGAGTTACATCAAGGGATGAGCTCGCAGGGCTTGGATTCTGCAAAGGCTGGTGACGGAAGTGAGACCGAGACTAAATCTCCTTGGGGCAATCCTGGTGGCTCAGCTTGGAAGAGTAAACGCCCTGAAATTGGTGGTGTTTGGGGTTCTTCTAATGAGTTGCATCAAGGAGTAAGCTCACAGGATTTGGATTCTGTGAAGGCTGGTGAGGGAAGTGAGACTGAGATCAAATCTCCTTGGGGGCAACCTGGTGGTGGCTCAGCTTGGAAGAGTAAACGCCCTGAAACTGGTGGCAGTGGCGGCAGTTGGGGTTCTTCAAATTCTGGTGAATGGAAAAACAAGAAGAACAGGCCTCCCAATTCACCAAGAACACCAAAGGATAGTTCTATTAGTGTCCCTTTAACTGCTACTAGGCAGCGCCTCGATGTATTTACGTCTGATGAACAAGATATACTATCAGAAGTTGAAGAAATTATGCTTCAAATCAGAAAAATCATGCACCAAGCCGGGTATGCACTGGAAATTTACATATATGCACTGTTGTGTTTAGTATGTTAACTGTTGTCTGACTTACATGAATTGACAAAAGGAAAAGGCAACCCAACACATGAGGCTACTATGGTGGAGGCTATGAATTACAAAGTCTTTGCTTCATATTGCAGCTAAAGCTGCTTCCAAGATTCTTGGCCTCTAGGTCAAAATAGAGCACTACAAATGAATTGAGCTATTGTCTAAATGGCTGATATTTTATCTGACTAGACACATAAAGATATAGCATCCGTGGCCTAGTATTTCTGTGGTCTGATTTTGTAATTGTTTCTATGAAGGTACATTGATGGAGATCGTTTGTCTGCTGATTATCAGTCATATATATTGAGCAATGTCTTCAATCATCATCCAGATAAAGAAATAAAAATGGGAGCCGGAATTGATTATATCATGGTATGCTGTACTGTGCTGTAGCCATGCATGGGTCTTTGGTTGAAACTGTTAAACGATTTGGTTAGCATAACATATTCAGTAGGTATGAAATTCACTTAAGGTTCACTGGATCTGAATGTACTTTTACCCTCCCAAGCCCCCTTTAACTAATGCCTTTTAGAAACTATAAATGTTAACAGTTCCTGGACTTGCATATGTAAGTTCCCTCTCTAGACATAATACCTTATGTATTCTTTGTCTGACGGTCAAAGAACATTGGAATAGTTGTGGTCAGGGAGTAGTACTGGAGGTGATGCTTCACTTAAATGAGTGTGTCTGTAGTTTATACTTCATGACAGTGATGATTGTCACTTCACACAAGATAAGTAGGTGTTCTTTGTGGGTTCAAAATAAGCTGCAGTTCTAGGATAATGGAAAAGAAAATGTAATACAAGAAAATTCAGGGCATCTCTCATTGATTCAAGATGGTTCCGTCTTTTGGGAAGGAGATGATTAGTGTTAGGGCAAAGTAGATAATGCCTACAGAACATTTTCAAACAAAAATTCTTTATGTGCCAACTTCAATAGTTGTGCATGGGTATTTTTCATGTCAGTTTTAATGGTACCGACAGAAGGGGAGGCAGATATGAACCACCAGTTAGAGCTTGTATTAGTTACGTCATATTGGTATCAAATGTGTCGGATAATATATATTTTAACAATAACCATCATATTGGTGTCAAATATATCGGATAATATATATTGATAAAACCAATAAGGAAACAAAATTTTTCAACGAGGAAAAGGAGATAGAGGGATTTGAATCCTCAATATTTTCTTGTTCAGGATTATACTGATTTTTATAAAGTATAGAATCGATTTATTTCTTTTCTACTATTAGCTGAGTACTATTTAAGAATTTCTAAATATATAAATAGAATTCTCAATGGTGAAATAAGAATAAGCTCATGGGCTTATATCTTATTGAACAAAATGGCTTATATCTTATTGAACAAAATTGGTGATATTGTTTCTCCATTGATGAAAAATTTCGATTTTTGGGAAGTATCATGATTATCCAATAAAAAGGCTTATCAGATAATAGGAAGAAAATTTCTGAGAATAATAAATTGATAAACAAATGTCAGTTGATATATCATGATATATAGCCATTAGGCAGTATATTTTGATTTTGTTGTGGATTGAAAAATATTGGTATTGGGAGACCCGATACGGATATATATCAGCTGGTATTTTCATCCATGACCATCATTGATGAAAAGTTCAGGGCCCTCTTGGCATGGTCGCTGGCTTATGATGCGATTATAGTTACAGGCCTTGCAGGATTTGTAATACTCCCCCAAGAATAATTCCAAGAAAAGCTGCTCCCTTGAAGGAAAGCAGGAACTACACTACACTGGACCCCTATCCCTAATATGCACTTGAAGCTTGCCTTGGAATCTAATACCAGCAATAAGTACTTAAGTAAGAACCTTGAATAATGGGAAAATGTGTAAGGACTTCACTACACAATTCTTGGACATGGATATGTGTCTGAAAGTTGTAGCTGGTCAAAGTATCATAGATCAAGAGGATGCTTAAAAATGTTCATCAGCTATGCAGATGATATTCTTTTCTGTCTATGCGTATATGCATGTGTTCTTATGTGTACGTTTGTGCATTTATATATGTCCACCATACATATATGCATGTGTCAGAGGTAGAGAGTTGGGAGTTATGGACGCATCCTTTTGGTAATGTCTTGGTCTTTTGAAAATGCTACCAGAAATGGGACACTCTTCATCATCCTCCTAAATCTGCCTGCATGCCAGAATTCATTCTTGCCTAGTTTTGATGACAAGATATTTCATTGTGCTACATCATTCCAATAAACCGTAGACAAAAGGTAAAACGGATGCATCTTCGAGTCGTCGTTGACCTTCTTGGTTGTCACCAAGGGTAGAATTATGGGAGCAAAAGATGATCTCACTTTAGTTTTTCAGTCCCCAGCCCTAACCCATATTTTTCTCTAATTGACACCCTCACTTATTTGTGCATACAAAGGGGTTAGGGGTAAAGGAAAATGATAATGTGTGCTCCTTCCGCCCCCCCCCAGCCCACCACTGTCAAACTAAGGAACTGATTTGACTTCTTTGCACAGCTACATTGCTTTAAACAATTTATAACCTCTAGATATATTAATCTTGGGTAATAATTATAATTATAAGATTCGGTTTTGGGAACAAGGATTCTCAAAGCGATAGGGTCTAGGGAGCAATTATTGCCACCTTTCTGAAGGTTATGTTTTCCTTTATACGTGCCTTGCCGGTGTTTGCTCCGAATGCAGTGGGTTTGAGGATTGCTGTAGTATAAGTTGGTTTGGGGAGGAAATAATGTACTAAGAAACTGTGAAACAGGTAAGAGGCCAATCGGAGTTTGGCAAACGACGATGTTGTAGTGGTATTTACTTATTTGTAGAAGTGAAAAAGATCACTCCCCCATTGTGCTTACATGTCAGAAGTATGGATTGTGAATAAACCTGAAGCAGAATCAATCCAGCCATGGAGTGGGTTGGAGAATGTTTCTGTTCCTTAGTGCCCCATGCACTTCAGTAGATGGGAATATTTTTCTCAATTTATCAGACACTGAATCATTGTGGACTTAATCGCATATGAAGTTTGTGTCAGAATCTTGTTGAAAGCTAATCTGCCGTAGCAATGCCTAGGACATTTATTCATTGTTGAAAGCTAATCTTGTTTGTGGATTGTGAATGGGTATATACATGCATCTTGGAAAATAATTTTTATTCCACCCATATCTCGCCATTTTGTCCAACCTTTTTCTTTTTGAAGATAGGACTTACATATATTGAATTCATAAAATTCTGAACCTTTTTTGCAAAATTGAAAAGTTTAAAGTTAAAATTTTCTTTCTAATTTTTTAACATTTTCATTTATATATTATTTCAAATTTTATGAATATAAGTTCAATTTTGAAAAAAAAAAAATTGGATAAAATGGTGGGATATGTAGCAAAACTCATGTATATTTACCAAGGCTTAATATTAAGTATTCAACGGGATCTCTCTTGGTTAAATTTTTACTACTTTCTCACCCGATCTTTACACAATACAATTTGCAGATGAATAAAGCAACGTGAATTAGCGGTTTAATGGATTATTTTAGGGTGTTGCATGGTGATTTGGTTAAGGTTCCTATGATGGAGTTCCTTTTCTCTTTTATCATTTTTCGTCTCATCAAAGTGATGGACAGATCATTTACTTGACCCCTCGTACTTTTTTTCTACTTTATGCTGGTGGATTGTTTTATCCATCATTGGCCTCTATAAAACATTTAACCAAGATGTTGGAAAGTATATTTATCTTCTGGGACTTGAAGTCAAGGATTGATTTTGCAGGTTAGTAGACATAGCAGCTTCCAAGACAGCAGGTGCTTCTATGTTGTCTCCACTGATGGTCAAAAGGAAGATTTCTCATACCGTAAGTGCCTCGAGAACCTAATCAGGGTTAAGTACCCTGATCTTGCTGAAGCTTTCATAGCTAAATATTTCAAAAGGCCACGGCGTGAGCAAAATAGTGAGGAACATGGAAACCGTGAGCAGAGTAGCGAAGACACTCAAGTTGAACAATGAGGTACTAGCCTTGCATCTATTCGTAGCATTCCATTTTGTTGAAGAGCACGTTTCACCTTCTATAATTCCTCTACAAAGTAGGCTTATAATCTACTTCTTTTTTATGTTGGTTGGACTTGCACTATTGTGTGGTTTCTCATTTGTAGCTCGAATGTAATCAGCTGCAACCACATAAATCATCTCTCTATTATATGGATAAAGTTGCACGCAATTGACGCTCTCAAACCTTGTGTTGTGGGAGCCATGTGCATTGGCCACCCATTTTTTTTCATTCATAAAATTCAAACAGTTGTCATTGTCTATATGAAGATAAGAATGCAATTGAGAAGAGTATACTCTTTTTCCTAGGGATAGAGGAAGAGTTGAGTGGGGGTGGGATGGAGGATATCCTATATTTTGTCAATTATCGCTATTTGCCAGAGCTTATTATAATCCTAAGATGTCTCTCTCCAACTTGCGAGATCTGGTCACAAATTTCAGTTGAAACATGCCGAAGGACTTTACCTATCAAATTAGCTCTCACTTTGTATATAATATATTTATGACATAATTGTTATTGACTTTCACTGAAAAAGTCCTAGATCTGCTAGTGAAGGGAATGGTTTCACAATATGAAGAAACGGAATAATCATTGAAGTCTATTACCCTACTGCCGTCTAGTCCTATGGAAGACCAGAAATGGAATAGCTTTTGGAGACAGAGTTCTTAATGGGATTATATTTGATCAACGATGGTTGCACCTCATCTTTATTTTTGGTTGAGAGAGTATATAACCCTAGTAATTTCTCTTTTTGACTTGGACTTTAATTTGGTATTTTTATTTGGCTTGTTCCTTCTTGGCACCTCACCTGTGACCTACTAATATATTCTGCAGTACTGGGTGTTTTCTGAAGTCAACTGTAATCCAGTGGCATACCTTCTTTTTTGGCCATTGCAGTGTGTGCACTAAATTTCACGACTGGCTAACTTTGGATGTGAATTTTTGAATTTTATTCTTCTGTTTATATTTTTTACATTGGCTTGATGCTATCCTGTATCTTCTCTTTGGAGCCCTTTGTGGAAAAAATTTGTGTACTAGATGGACTAAGGGAGTAGTGATACATACGCCTCCCATGTCAGTATTTCTGCCCCCAGGTTTGCTGACAGAAGATTTGTTGATCTCATGAAATTTATAGAAAACTTCATATGTTATTTGCGAATGAGCAAAGGAAATATATGTGAATAAAATGGCATCTCCCTCTCTCTTGCACTGCATTTTCTCTCACCCTCTTTTGTTTTGCTTCTCCCTGTGCAGTCTTTCCCATTGGTTCAATCCCGTCTCTTTCCCCTAGCTGAACATCGTTCACACCATCAATCTTGGGTATCGTTCAAGTGTCTGCGGAGAAACAAAGATGCTAGCATAGTTTTGATTGTCAAAGGCCTTTGTCCTTCAGCACAAGATGTGATTCTTCGACATCAATGCCCGCTTTTGTCTTGCCTTTTAATCCCATCCTCGTTTGGGGCGCTGTATAAGGCTGTGACCTTGGTTTCCTGACCCATCGCATCGATGCTAGTCATCTGTTTAGGTTTTTCCAGTCAAAGTATTAAGCTGTGCATCTACATTAGCCATTTCTAACTTGTAGTCGGGCAGAAGCAGGAACTCAAATGTAGATATCGTTTTTTAACTAGAGCAGGTAGGCTACCCTGTTCTCATCATAGACATGCTATCCTGTAAATTCTTCATATCAGTGCAGGCGACTGTTCTCTTGCCCAACACTAGGGTTTAATTTGATGCTGCCGTTTGTGCTCTTTCAATTCTGTTGCCTTGTATTCTGTGATCGTGAAACCCTGTATTTTCCTCCCCAGTGAGGTGTAATTGGTGCAGGTACTGATTTTTTTTTTATAAAGCATGGGTTAGCTGTGATTAGAGGGAAAAAAAGGGATATTCATATGTAAAATCCTCATCTAATTTTAATTTCTTTAACATAAAATTTTATCTATTCATTTTAATAAATGTCACA
>JAODPA010088165.1:5254-22173 GCA_025585075.1 Nepenthes mirabilis
CATTAATTTTATTTTTCTCTTAGATTTATAATTTCTTATGTGACTCAATCAATAAAATCAGAGTGCTACCTGATTTCAATTCCTGATTTACATTTTTAGATTTGAATTCTATGTTTGTAATCCAAACAAATTCTCATATGCAATGCATATCTGGTGGGCATTTAGCACTACAACTAGATCCCCTTGGACCTTTCTTTCCTAACTCGAGCGAGAAAAATGAAGAATTTTTGGTGCTTATAGCCAGGCTACTCACTTCCTTATACAGGAACTCAGAATCATCATGTACCCATGTGGGACAGGCTGTTATATATGGCAAATTATTTCTCAAGTCAGTGCAGATTCAAATCATAAAAACTTTTCTGTAATACAAAAATAAGACTATATACATCTGATCTGTCCCATGGTCACGATGTACATAGTGTAAAGAAACGTAAATATGACACTCCCAAACATCCCATGATGTGGGATCCTTATAATGACTGATGGCGATCAATGGCAAAAGATAGACAATTTTCAAGGGACTGAGAAATTATTAGCTATTGGCTGGAAAAAAGAAATAAATAAGAATCTTCTATCAGTCTTGCATTTGTTTGATTCCTCACTTTATTGTTACATTTTATGAGATTTTTATGATTGATAATTTGAGTCACTCGATCTGTATTCTCCACAGGTTGAGCAACTACACAAAATCTTCAGACTTTGTGGATCACCCCCCGAGGAGTTTTGGAACAAATCCAAACTTCCTCGTGCAACAATTTTTAAACCCCAAGCTCGATATGAAAGTTCCCTTTGCGAAAGGTGTAAAGGTTTCCCAAAACCTGCAGTCGACTTGCTAGAAACCCTTTTGTCCGTTGAGCCTCAGAATCGTGGGACTGCCGCCGACGCTCTCTTGTCTGAGGTAAATTTCATTCTCCTTTAAAAACAGAGATTTTGGCAGAATTTTTTGGTGGGGCATTTCTGTTTAAGTATTAGAAGCTGTTTGTTAAGTAATTGGAAAATAAGATTAAATTGGGAAACCGATTAATATGGGTTGACTTGATTTCCCATTAGAAGGTAAGGTAATTTCATTTGCACGCTCATGTGAAAGAGTCTCACGTTGTCGGTAGGGGAGAATGTTAGATGAATGTAGTATGGTCTTCATCTCTACATTACGGAGACTTCGCTGTCTGAACTCATGACTTTTAGGTTATAATGAAACTTCTTCATTATTGCTAATGGCTCACCCTCGGACAGGTGTTTAAATAAATATCAGCTGAATCTACTGTTCAACAAAAATAATTACTATAATTCATATGCTCGTTAGTAGATTTATAAATCAATATAATCAAGTCCAAGAGCAATAATAAGAAAACATTCTGCGCATATATCTCATTAATAGAAGCACTTTTTAAACATCTTTTTACGTAGGGGGAGAAGTTTCACCCCTTTTGGAGAAATTTCACTGCTTTTTCCTCTCAATTCTTGTTGGGAGTTGATAGCTGAATTAGCTATGAGGGCAGGAAACTCATATTTTCACATTCATCTTCAAAGTTAGGCCCATGTGCTACTAAAGTGTGACTAAGGCATATCATAACCCATGTAGAAAATGATCACTCAGTTGGAAAAAATATATATCATTATTAATATCAATATCAGTCTCTGCTATTTAATATCATACATATTAAACAATACGTATTGATATCACATAATTATAAAAATAAATTTTAAAAATTATAAATTGACACAATTGTATCAATCAAAATAGTGCTAATATAGCAACAAATTAACGATATTACTGTGGTATTAAAAAATATTTGTATTAGAAAGTCAGGTACTGATATGTATCAATAGATATTTTTATCTATTTAATGGGATCGCTGATATGCCCTTATGACATGCTGAGCAACACCAAAACGGTTTATAGAAGGAAATGTTTGTTTTCTTGAAATTACTGCTGTGGGTAAATTTTATGAATGATGATAGTTGCCGAGTGTTGATTTTCTTTCTTTTTTGTTTTTCCAAGCAGTCTGCATTTTCTTTTATCTTCGATTTCTTGCTCACTGTCCTGACATTTGGCCTCTTCAGTACTTCACCACAATGCCTTATGCATGTGACCCAGCAAGCTTGCCAAAGTTCTCACCCAAAAAAGAAATTGATGTAAAGACTAGAGACGAAGTGCGGAGGTACGCCATCGCTATTTATTTTTATATTATTTTCCTCCATCAGAGCGATAAGAATTTCTCCCATTTATTTATACTACATCCTCTCCATGTATTTTGAGAATATCAACAATAAGTAACAGAGAAAAAGAAGAAAAAATCAAAGAAGTACCTGACTTAATCCAGTAATTCCAGGAAGAAGACTGGAAAAGTGCAAGATTCATCGTTGTCAAGAGTACCCAGACGGCATAAAGGTTTACCAGAACCGAGCAGTATCAGCATGCTCGGAATCCCAGAGGTATACGTTCCGTCTCCTTACGCCTGAAAGCAAAGAGTTGTAGTCCGTTGATCTCCATTAATTTTTTACTGTTGTTTTGTATGCAGGAACCTCAAATCAATAGAAAGTATGCTCGAAGAAATGGCGTTAATGTACGTGTTTATCAATTCAATACGAAGTCCGATGTCTCCGAGGTGACTATTGCTTCTCAAGGAAACATTATCTTCGGAGACCCTGGTTGCAATCAAGTCCATTTTCACTGACCAAAAGGGCAACCAAAGATTCTGTAAAGAGTAAGAATTCTAGTTCAGACCCGTTTTCTGTCCTCCATACAAACACTATGTTGGGCCCTCACCCGAGGAATGCGATCACATTGAGGATGCTCAAAGCCACAATCCTGCATCATCGATACAGCAACAGGAGCGATCTCATCAGTCCGATCATTAAGTATTGGCCCCAAAATTTCAATGAGAACTGAGAACTTAGTGAGCCTATGTCTCGGTTAATCTCGTTAGAAGTGCTTGTAAAGCTCTTAAACTGAAACAGAGCTAGCTATTCAAAGGTGTTGAATTGAAAAAATTAAAAAAGAAGTTGAAATTGGATGGTTTTCTTTACTGTTGATGAAGCTTGTTGATGCTGTAAAGTGTTAAACAATGCGTGGAATGCTTGAAATTGTCTTATGGTGGAAGGTTTATCGGTTCCTTCCAAAGGATTTTCAGATCTCTGAAGTGTGCTTATTTGCCAGGTTTGTTACAACAGGAAAAGGTGATGGTGAGAGCAGTTTCAAGTCGACATGATTCTGGGTGCTGAGAAGATCCGAATATTCAACTTCACATGAGCAACCTTTATGGTATTTTTTAATGGTTTTTAAGACTATTTGTTCAAATTATTATGCCAATAGTGAATAAGTCAAGGTTAGGGTGTGATGCAGAATGTTACACGAGTACTGAAAATGCTGAGATAGAATAATGCTTTGTTTTTTGAAGGAAATGGAGTGAATTGGGGTGAAATAAAATAAAATCGTATTGGTTTTTTTAATGTTATAATGCGTGAGAAAAAGAGACAAAGGTGAAAGAAAAAATAGAGGAAAGTTTCATTTTACTCCAAAATGACTTGAAGTGGATGTAAATGGAATAGTTTTTGGTTATAAATTTATTTTTGTGGGTAAGTAACAAGTATATTATACATATATATGTACAGAAACTTCAGGGCCACCAATATATAAAGTGGGATAATCAAAAAGGAAATAACCCAACCCAATGAAATTGAATCAATCAAAGACAAAAACCCGAGGAAGATGAATCTCACTAAGTAGGACCCACATATTTTTTGTCGCCCTAAATACTTTCACATCCAAAAAAATTTTTGATAGTACCAATAACCCTGTTACCATCAAACAAATCGCTATATTTAAAGAGACAATTGATCTGGTCCTTCCATATATATAATATATTGTGGTCGACAAAGCCATCCGAAGTTGAATGTGCTTCCCACTTGATCACCCTATTCCGATAATCATATGGCCATGCCCACTATATTCTCCCAATGATGCACAAATTCCTCCTCACATCTAGACAATACACAATGCAATAGATAATGATAATATATGAGCCTATCCAATCTCTAATCGCTCGTCATTGAATGAAGATGTGAGGGGCATGGAACAAAGGCCCCCAAACAAGATTGGCACAAATCTCTTTGGCTCCAGTACGTTGGAAGATCCTCCAAACCGACATGACAGAGAAAGAGTCGTCGATTATAAAATCCCAATGAATGGAATCCAATCATGAGGGGTCCAGGTAGTATGAGGCATCTATATCCACCGATTACCAAAAATAACAAAATTCACCTCAACATCTCTCTCGAGGTTGATTACAAAAAGCAACATTCAAAGGCACAAGAGGATGCCAAACATCAAACCAAATAAATGTAGATTTCCCGTTGCCAACTATGGGGCACACGAATGGTCTTAAGCATTGCCAGACATTTATAACTTTAAGGAAACTCTAAAGGACAAATTGTAGAATCTTCATAGAACAAATACATCTGACCTTAAATACGATATCAACTCACCTAGTTAACCCAAATCGATAAATTATCAACAGTTTAAATGCGCCACAGTTGTCTAGACAATAGTGCTTTGTTCCAAGTCATGGAATTTCTTAATCCAAAGGTTGATCCTCCTTAGGTTTGCAAACCACGCCACTTTAATCGAAAACTTCCCAGAATTAGATCCATGCCACAGAAACTACTACAAAAATTCAATATTATTAAAAATAGATTTAGGAATAATGAAATAAATGCCAAATAGGAGTGAATATTGAAAGGATAGGCGAATAAGTTGAAACCTACCCCAAAGGAGACCATCCGTTCTCCCACAAGTGAAGCTAGTTAGAAATTCTCTCAATACGCACCAAATGATTGGCCACAAAGAATATGGATGAGATGAGAGGAAAATCCAAATAGCGGATCGAAAGACACCTAATTTTGAAGTCAAAAACTTAATTAATTTCCTCCACAACACAATTACTATTACAACAAACAAAATATTTGGACTTCTCGATATTCGGAAGGTTCGAAAACTTTGAAAGGTATCTCTTTAAGAAAGTAACGGATTCACATTCAACCACAAGGAAAAGGAGCAAGTCAGCTACAAATGCTAACATGTCTTTGTATCTTTGTATTTCTACTGAAAATTAAAATATGGGTTGTGCGAAACAGTAACCTTAATCATGCCTTGGAGGACTTCCATAGAAAGACAATCCAGTAGCGTGAAATAGGATCACTTTGTTGAAAACACCTCATACCTTTAAAAAAAAACTCAATAGACTCACTATTGATTAAGATGGAGAACATAGGAGTGGTGATCTAAGCCCCAATCTGCCCAATAAAGGGCGCTGAGAATCCCATAATCTCCAAAGTAGTTAGCATAAAGTCCTACTTAACCTAATCATAAGCTTTCATAATGTCAACATTCAAAACACACTACTTAAACCTCTTGTTCAAATAATACTTGTGGAGGAGCTCTTGGGTAAAAAGAATTTTGTCTCTTATATATCTACCCTCAAAAAGGGCCGTCTAATATGGGTATATAGAGAAGAGTCGTTTTAACACAATTTGTTAGAATCTTAGAGATGATCTTGCAAATAACTTTGCAACAAGAAATTGGTTTGAATTCGGACACTTCATTAGGATATCTCACCTTAAGAAAGAGAAAATGTTTGTACAATTAATCTGCTTAAGGATGCGACAAGTACAAGAAAAAACAATAGCTGCCTCACACATAAGGTCGCCAACAAGACTCTTCAAGGATTTAAAAAATGCTTAAGAGAAACCGTCTAAACCAGGGGCTTTGGAGTCACCAAAGCCAAACAAAATAGAATGAATCTCTTCACGAGAAGGCATAGCCACTAGGTTTTGATTTGAACACCTATCACCTTGGTTGAGACACCTCACCTTAGTGCTCTATAGGTCTCCTCAGCATCTAGTGCTCTCCCTCGATCAGCCTTGGCAAGCTCTCGGCCGAAACCAAGCTGGTACAAAAGGGGTAGCATTGCAGCGCATATTGGGCATCCTCTAAAATGGATTTAGCTGGAGCAACAGCCAAAGAAAGGTCACCAACCTCATTGTTGATCTCCTTGAGCGCCGTCTTAACAAGCTTGAGCTCAGCGACCACTTGGAACATAAGAGTTCCCACATCATGCGAATTCCAAGCCAGGCTCATGGCTCCAAGATTATTGGAGTGATTGACAATAGAGGTATTGAACTTGAAGTTGCCCTTTCTAATCGGGCCCTGAGCCGCAGGGATAAGGATAGAAGGAGAATGATCAGAGACAGTAGCTTGGTTGAACGATGCTTTATAGCGCACCCAAACTGAGAGCCATGCACCATTGAGTAAAATCCTGTCCAACTTCTCATAAATACCTCCTAGCTGAGATCCTGAAGATTACAGATAGCTAAAACATGCACAAAGTCCCTCGTGCCAGTTTTAATCGAGTTACTGCCTACACTATGTGACACACGTAACAAAACATTGAAGTCATCAAGAATGGCCCATGGATGATCACCACACTCGTTAGCCAAATCTTGGAGGCGATTTCATAGGATCAGTCAACCACATTCCAAGTTTGCACGATGCATGAATGAACAAAGGAGAGAGGATCACCCAACCAAGTCATCAACTGAACAGGGAACGATTTGGTCATGAATACTCAACAAATAGAAATTGACAACGGAATGATCCCAGATAAGCCAAATACAACCACCTTGAGAGCTACAGAAGTTTATTTGCCAGGACCAACCACTAGCAATGGACTAGACAATCAGGTCAGGATTTTGATAATTAACTCTTGTTTCAACCACAACACAAATATTAAGACTACAAAATTTGATGAGTTCCCTCGCTGCGTGAGCCTTTTCGTGCATGTTGAGGCCCTAGATATTCCAGCAGCTGACATGAATCAGTTAATAATATGTAGAAGGGAGGAAATTCTTTTAGACTCTTGGGATTTCTTCTTACTACCCTTTAGACGAGGATCTTTAGGAATCCCATCACTAACCTTATTCTTAGGAACATTGGGAAAGGCCCAATTGACACTGCTCTGGGGCTTCTCCAAGGCACTCAGGGTGACACGAGCGCCCAGGCAGAGGAAGCATCTGCCTAACGTCCTCCATCTATGATTTACTCAAGATATCAAGGGGATTATGATGCATGCAACAGTGACGCCCTGCTTAGTTTAGGGAAAAGAGAGGAAGAGCAGAACATAATAGAAGAGTACAGAAGGGGAGGAGAGATCTGACAGAAGGGAGTGAGGGAACATAACAGACGAGTAAAAAGCAAAGAAAAAGGGAGAGAGAATAGTTGCAATTACTTGAGATTCCTTTCATTTGTAGCCAATAAATAACGTGTACCAGAAAATGAGTAGGCAACAACCTACTAAAATATGGTAGAATAAAGTATAGCAACAGAATATAAATATATATATATATAAGATATGTGAGTTGTGTTCCAACTATATCAGAGGTAACCTAGGAATTTTACGGGTACTTAGGTCGGGCGGCTACTTCGACGAGGCTCCAACCAATCAGCAACTGGACCTGTGGACTGGGTCGTGGGCTAGACCGGGTCCATAGCAACCATGCTCATAACATTACCATCCCCATTGAGAAAAACCTTATCCTCAAGGTTAAAATTCGGAAATTTCTGACGAAGAACAGCAGCCGGCTCCCAAGTTGCCTCCTCCGGCGATTGGGAATGCCATTGAACAAGAGTTGTGGGACAAATTTACCATGTTGCAAGACCTTACAAAACCCTACAGCCATGTGGAAAACAATAAGGGCCGAGATCCCCATGCTTCAGTAGGAAGCTTAATGTGTTGGTTGGCTAGGTTACCCAAGCATTTCTTGAGTAGCGAGATGTGAAAAATGTTATGAAATTTTGTATATTTTGGCAACTGTAGCCAATAAGCAACCAGGCCAACACGCTCTAATACCCGGAAAGGTCCATAGTAGCACTTAGCTAATTTATTGGATTGTCGATGTGTTGCTATGGTTTGGCGATAAGGTTGTAATTTTACGAAAACCCAATCTTCCGACTGAAACTCCTTATTCGTTCGGTGCGCATCTGCTTGATTCTTCATGTGTAACCGAGCACGTTGTAAATTGGCCTTAAGAGTGGCGATGAGATTGGACCAGTCAGTGAGTACTTCATCAACAGCTCTATCAGAGAAGTTCCTTGGATATAATCCAATAACAATGGTGGTGATCGACCATAAACGACTTCGAAGGGAGTCATTTTAATGGCAGAATGCCATACTGAATTGTAGTGCAATTCGGCCAATGGGAGAATTGCCCCAAAGTAGCCAGATGATCGGCTACAAAACTCCGCAGATAATCTTCAAGGCATTGATTTATACTTCGGTTTGGCCATCAAATTGTGAATGGTAAGCGTTGCTGGTAGATAAGGTAGTTCCCTAATAACGGAATAACTCCTTCCAAAAGACACTCATAAAGATGGGATCCCTATCTAAAACAATGTCCTTTGGAAACCCATGAAGGCAACATATATCCCTAACAAATACTTCGGCCAACTCCACAGCGGTGAAGTGGCTGCCCAACGGGGAAAAGTGGGCGTATTTTGACAAGCGATCCATAACCACAAGAATCACTACTCGTCTCCTAGACGATGGAAGATGAATGATGAAATCCATGGACATAGATCACCAGATTTTACATGAGATGGGGAGAGGTTGCAACAATCCGTGCGACGCCGCGTTGAGCTACTTAACTTGTTAGCAGACTGCGCAATTGGAGACAAAATGGGGTACCTCCTCCCACATACCAAGCCAATAAAAAGAGGCTGATATTCTGACTAACGTGCATTGCATTCCAGCGTGGCCCCCCAAGGGTGAACTATGGTGTTCCTGCAAAATCAGTTCTTACAAAACTGACTCGGGAGGAATGAAGAGCCGGTTCTTAAAAAATACCAACCTACCACGAATTGTGTAATGTTCGAATTCGTTCGATCGATCTTTAATTGAGTTGACGAAGGTAGCTATGGAAGGTTGTCGCTTGTAGTATTCTCGAAAAGCAGCTAACAATATGATCACGGGCTTTGACACCGACCGTATAGCACAGTAAGAGCCGTCCTGCATTCTAGACAGAACATCAACTGGCCCATTCTCTCAGCCTGGACGATATACGATCTCAAAATTATACCCTATCAATTTGGTTATCCACTTCTGTTGTTCCGGGGTATGCACTGATTGAGCCATAAGGGCCCTAAGAGGCTGGTGATCTATTTGGATGACAGATTTGGCACCCAACAGGTATTGTCGTCATTTTTTTACTGCCTCCATAATCGTATAAAGCTCATGGATGTAAGTGGAGGAAAGCTGCAATTTCAGGCATAGCTGCCTGCTAAAGAAAGCCAAGGGCCAACCTGCCTGCACCGAGACACCTCCCACTTCATTACCAGAAGCATCCATATGCACTACAAACGGTTTTGAGAAGTTTGGAAAGGCCAAGACAGTTGTGGAAGTGAGAGCGGCCTTGAGAGACTCAAAGTTATTGCAGCTTCGAGGCCCCAAACAAAGGCATTTTTCCGCAGCAGTTGAGTGAGCGGGGCAGAAATCTGAATATATCGGGCTATGAAACACCTATAATATCCTACTAGTCCAAGGAAGCCCCGTAGTTGTTTGCTATTTGCAAGAGGAGGCCAACGTTGAACGGTCTCAATTTTTGTGGGATCCACTGCCACTCCCTATCAGGACACGACGTGGCCTAAATAAGACAGTGATGATTGTCCAAATTCGCACTTGGATTGTTTAGCATAGAAGGCATGGTTGCACAAGATTTGAAGTACTCGAGTGAGATGGTGAAGATGCGCTTCCCAGGAGGAGCTGTAAATCAAAATGTCATCGAAGAAGACCCGCACAAACTTCTAAAGCACAGGACGAAAGATAGTAATCATTTCGGCTTGAAATGAAGAGGGGGCATTCGATAAACCAAAGGGTATAATTAGGAATTCGTAATGCCCCTCGTGAGTCCAAAAAGCAGTCTTATGAACATCCTCAGAGTGCACACGAAGCTGGTGATACCCCACACACAAGTCTAGCTTGGAGAACACTGTGGCACCACCTAACTCATCCAGCAATTCATCAACAGTGGAAATCGGGAACCGATCTTTAATGATAATGGCATTAAGAGCACTGTAATCCACACAAAACCTCCAACTGCCATCCTTTTTCACTAGGAAAAAAAGGTGGCGAGAAGGGACTCGTGCTAGGTCGGATGATTCCTTCAACCAACATCTCCTTGATTAATTTCTCCATCTTATCCTTCTGAAAGTGTAGATATCGGTATGGTTTAACATTCACCGGTGGGGCATGGGTTTGTAAGGGGATTTTGTAGTCATTAGAGCACTGTGGGGGCAACCCATGTGGTATAGCAAACATATCCTTAAATGAAGTAAGGATGTTGCAAATGGCAGAAGAAATTTTAGGGTTAGGAATATGAGGGAAATGGAAGGGAAGCAGAACACCTACAGGGTCGTCTTCTGGCATATGTTCTATAAGTGGGGTTACCATCAATTGAAAATAAGAAATAGCCGAATTTGTCATATCACTATGCCACAGTTGGTTTAATGTCATGGTAGAAATGGTAGTGCTAGGCATCCCATGGAGGGTAAGTTGAGTGCCTGCTGGGTGAAGCTCATCCATAGGGCTTTATAGTCAAACAAAACGAGACCAAAGGATGCCGACCATTGGACTCTAAGAACCAAGTCTGCCCCATATATCAGGAGTAAGTATAGGACCATTGGAAATCGGGAGGATCCCAGTATAAGGGCGATGTTAGTATACAATCCTTCACAGTGCAACGAATCGCCATTGCCAACGATCACATTAAGATAGTGAGATGGCTCTATTGAAAGTCTAAGATTCCTGGCTAGCCGGGTTTGCAAGAAATTGTGGATGGATCCACTATCCACCAACACTACTACCGAATAACTCGAGATTGTTCCTTGCAGCCGTAGTATAGTTGGGGCCTAATGTCCTTCCAAGGCATGGAAGGAGATAGTTGGAGTGCTATCCGACTCTAAAGGCAAAAGAGACACCCCGGTTGGCAATTTAGTTAAAAATGGAGAACTCACAGAATCCTCTTTGGACAACACCACTTTAGGCTGTACATGGTCTTCATCCTCGACTAGCATACATCAAAATTGAGGTGGTTTACACCGATGTCTTGGTACAAATCGCTCATCACAGTTGAAACACAGGCCACGTTCCCGTCGTGAGACCATTTCAGCAGAAGTCAATTTCTTTATCGGGAATTTTGGTGGGAGACTCTAAGATGGTGAAGATTTTGGCATTGAAGGGATAGGGGTATTTAGGGATTTGGTGACAAGAGGAGGTCGTTGTAAGCTAGTTCGGCTTGAGTCCCGCTTCTCTTCCACCAATTTAGCCATTCCAATTGTCTTAGGTAGGGATATGGGCTTCAATAGCAGGAGCTCTCGCCGAATATCATCCCGTAAGCCAGAAATAAAACAATTCAAGAGATTGATGGCGATAAGTCCAAGAGTTCTAGTAGACAGAGATTCAAACTCTGCCATGTAAACCGCCACAATGGGGGTTTACCGAAGTTTATATAGAGCAGTTTTATAGTTCACAAAAGAGAAAGGTTCAAAGCGAAGCTCCAGATCACGAGAGAAGAATTCCCAAGTGGATAGTTGACGGGTTGCATACATCCACTGGAGATATTGTAACGCAACAGCCCCTAACTTATAAAATGCGGCAATAGTAAGTTTCTGCTCTGGAGGAGTGTTGTGGTAAAGGAAGAAGCGATCGATCTGGAACAACTACCCAATCACATTATCTCCAGAGAAAAATGGGATTTCAAGCTTAGGCAAACGAAGGCGGAGGTCATTAGGGTTTTTTATTGGGGTCGGCAGCAGAGCTGGTAATGGTTACGAAATGGGTACGGCTGACATTGAAAGTGAAGGGGAACTTACAGCCGGTGTAGGAAGTAGGGGGGAAGCGAAGATGCAGAAGTGAATCGCTCCATATGAGCTAAGGTATGGTGGATTTCAGCAATTGATTGCTTAATGTGTTCTGCGGTTGCCATATTAGTGGTGATTCCCTCCGAATGCTATTGGACTACAGCCACGACTTCCTTTAATTCCTTCTCCATGCCTGAGATCGTCTTGTCCAGTGCTTTCGATCGGGTTGTAATATCTTCTACTATGGTCTCAATGAGAGCACTACTGATGCATGCAACAGTGACGCCCTGCTTGGTTCAGGGAAAAGAGGGGAAGAGTACAATAGAACAGACAAGTAAAGAGGGGGAGGGGAGATCTGACAAAAGGGAGTGAAGGAACAGAACAGAAGAGTGAAGAGGGAAGAAAATGGGAGAGAGAATAGTTGCAACTACTTGAGATTCCTTTCATTCTGTAACCAATATATAACATGTGTTACAGAAAGTTGATAGGCAACAACCTACTAAAATATGGTAGAATAAAGTATAGCAATAGAATGAAATACAGCAACAGAATATAGATACATATATCTACTAATAAAATATGTAAGTTATGCTCCGGCTATATCAGATGTAATCTAGGAATTTTATGGGTGCTCGGGTCCGGCGGCTACTTCGACGAGGCTCCAAACGGTCAGCAACTAGACCCGTGGACTAGGCTGTGGGCTAAACCGGGTCCATAGCAGTCAAGCCTGTAACAGATTACTAGAACTAATAGGCTTGCACACCTTAACAGAACCGACATCAAAACCAGCACCAGAGGAAAAAAGGTCATACTTAACAACCCTCAAGAATGCAACCAGTGGATTTGTAAATACAAACCGGTTTTGCCAGGCAAGAAGCCTCACTATGACCAAATTTACAACAAGCTGAGCATACAGTTGGCCTCCATTGGTACTCAACCTGAATGTCTACAATCATCTACTCACCCGAGAGGGGATCATTCCTGGTAACAAGAGAAATCACAGCCAGCAGTTGTGTCTACCTCAGACTCAACACACACACACACACACACACACACGAGCAAACCCCACCCTCTCAAGCATTTTAGTTTCTGTCCGCATGGATAGGTTTTTCCACGACACTTGCTATGTAATTCAGCCCTTTCAATGATAGGAATTCCAGGGGGAACAAGAAAAATTAACCCAGATTGGCACAGTATTATGATCCTCCTTTAACAGGATCATGCCCATTTTCCGTTCCATCAGAAAAATGGGTTTTCCGAATATTAGCCAAGGACCGCCCCCCAAAACTAGACGCATGCCATTATGATTGTTGGAGGTGAAAAAAAGAAACTGCTTGAATTAACCAGGACCCGAGATAGACCAAAATTACTCCAGAGCTTGCGCACCGCAGAGGCTGCCAACGGGAAAGCAAGCTTCTTTTCAATGAAATAAGTCACAATGTAATTTTACACAGATCCGCCCCTCTGCGAGCCACATCTATCGGAGGTCTAATTATAATCTTCTCATCCTTCATACTAGGACGGAAGAATGAAAGCCATGAGCAGTGGTTGTACTCACAGGATTAAGCAACGTTTGGACCAGGAACAAGCCTGGTTAACGGGACCTGAGTAGGGATTGGGGAGGAAGCATCAGCTAGAGGACACAAAAGGGGGAACTCACCCACACAAAATTGCCGACTGAACAAGCAGAGGACAGTCCCCTCGGACTCACCAACCGAAATCACGCCGCCGGACTTGCCCGGCCACCAGATCTAATATATTCACAAGCAGGAGGACAAGTCGCCATAGCAGACCCTGTGTCAAAAGCCACCTCACAGGCCAACAATTTCTCCGGGCAACACCCACCTTCAATCTTGTAAATAGCTTCAATATACTAACGAAATCTACTCACTAGGCTGCAAGCCAAAGAAGAATGCTCTTCTGATGGGCCCTAAAGCAGAATGCCATTTCTTCTGATAAGCCACCCTCTGCAGAAAATGCAAGCGCCGAGGAGGGGCATTAAGGGGCTGGGACAGTGGCCATGCCGCCGCCGCCGCCGCCGCCGCCGCCAGCGCCAGGAAGGTGAGGGGAGGGTTAAGGGAAGAAGGGCAGAGACAGGGGAAACACAAAGAAGACGCACCAGAGTTAATTTATTTATTTACCAATATATATAACCAGTCGAAACAATGAAACTAAGTCCACTTACTCATTTACACGCGAATCCAAATATCATACCAAGGCTGTACTTTCACCTTTTACTTTTTCTCTCCAAGTCCGAGGAAGAGAAAAATAAGCAGCAATACACAAGTATTATCGATATTAAATATGACATTACATCGGCCTATTTATGACATATTGAGACATGCAGTTGATTTTTCTAATAATCTGCCACATTTTACTGGACTTTATAACTATAAGTTTATTCATTATCTGAAAGTTTGATTTCTACTACTAAATACTGGTATCCATCCGGTGCATGAACTTTGCCGGTGAGATCATCTACCGAAAATGTAGCCTAAGCCCTTAAAATGAGAGCAGAGACTCACCATTACAAGAAAAAATGACCCAGTTATGGCATTCAATGAAAATGCAGGTGTACTTATTCATTTACTATAACAAGTTAATATGAAATCTACATTTACAAGAATCTTGCTATTCACATCCACACTCATTACACAAACCAAGTACAAGAATGCCTTCGAACGTCAAAAAACAAGAATCACAAAGCTTCACTTGCATGACTTCTTAGCTCTCAACTCAATTCAAGTAGATTTCCTTCATCAATTCAATTCAAGTATATTTCCTTCGCCAATCCAAGTAGCTCTGAACTCAAATGCTAATCAACTATGAGCCTCTTGAAGGAGAAAAAGAAATTAAGTGCAGAGTTTTGACAGTAGGTAGATTAATTAAACCAAGTTCTTGGATCTCTCTCTGCAGAATTGACTGTAATCTGCGAGCAAATTATCATTGACCTTGCTTTTCATATTCTCGACTAGTCTCCTCAGCACCTGTTTTCATAACACAATATTCAACCATTTCGTCGTGTAAGTTCACATCTCAGTCAATGTTAAGTAGCAAGCCTAAGGGAATTTGCATTGAATGTAATGATGGAAGGGTGTGCTCAGAGTTGTTCCTTGAACTACTGCTCAGGGACTGGGAATGGGGTCATCATTGGCCAAAGATAGCATAACTTATTCGGGTAAAAGCTTTCACTAATAGGTGTTCGTGGTCAATAGTGAGTAATGGATAAGTTTCCGAAAATAACTATTATTTATTACATAAAAGAAGCCATTATATGAAGTTTACGATGAAGTTTTTTGCTGACAATAAAAATATTTTTCATTAACTTATTTTTAACATGTGCTAAACACCTAAAAAGGTGGAATGTATTTTTCCACATGCTGCCAAACATTCAAAAATATCCCTAAAATGTTTTTCAATAGTGACGTTATTATAGGAGATGATATTACTTCCAAGTAAAATTTTTTAATAATGGGTCTTGGTAGTCAATTATGAGCAGTGGACAACTGTAAGAAGATATTTTTTTTCAAAAAGGGTTGTACATATTTTCTCACAGTGTAACATCTAGTTCTCTCAATCCCAATAGTGTATTTGAAAATTGACAGCTGTTATCTAACTAATTTTTAAACATTGAAGATGAATTAAAATTAATTATTTTAAAATGATTAAATTATAATTATTAATTTGAAAATAGACCGTTGAGATTGGAATATGCAAGGGGTAAATCTATAAGAGAGATTCAGCACCTCTGATCCCCCATGCTCTACCAAACATCAAAAAATGTAGAAAATATTTTCCAGTGGTTTATTTTCTGCCAAACAAAACAAATGGAGTCTAAAACACCTAATCGTATATAAACAAAATGGTCTGATAATCATACCGACTCCGACACTGTTCGGAGAACTTCTTCAGGGATGAGAGCAAGCAGATGAGGAAGAACAACACTAATCTTCATCTCCAACAGGCCTCTGAGATGGCTACGACCTCCATGTCTCTCGGAGAACAGAATTCCGTGAACACCTAAACTGAAATGCGACGGCTGCACCATGTCATCAAGGCCCTGAAGCTCCCATCTTGTCTGCATTATTCGCATAACACATAGAACTAATCAATCTGAAGCTCCCATCTTGATTTCTATTATCAAAAATTTGAGGGCAGGAAGAAATATTTAGGAAAATTTACTCAGTAGCTGGCTATATTTTGAATAGATTTTCCACCAAAATTTTCATTTCTCTCAAATCTCAAGATATATTTAGATCTAAAAAAGATTGAAGGAAATGAAAAGAAAATTGAAAAAAAAAACTATTTTTTTATATTTGGGTTGCATGAAAAATTAAAAGGAAAAAAAAATTGATGAAAAATATATATTAGAATATTTGTATTTAAGAAAACTGATTTTCCGTTTATTTTCTTCCTTTTTTTTTCATACTATTTTTTTATAACATTCTTAGATTAGGCAAGCTAAGAATGAAAAAGAAAAATGAGTGTACGATGTGAAGCTCAAGAACTTTGGAGATATGAGGTGGAACTCCTGGTGGGTAGTCTTGCGCTTTACTCTTGCATCTCAACCTCATGTCTACTACTGGGTGCACCGTCAGGAACAAGAAGTCTATTGGTAACATCTGTATCCTCCATTCTTCCTGTATAAACATTAATTCAAGTGAGAAATTGCAAATTGTGAGTATCATTTCTACAAATGTTGCTAATACATATTAGTATTGGGCTATCTAATATTAACATTTTCCAATACCATAACAATATCGTGATATATTTCTATATTAAAAATATATCGGTTGATACAACCCTACCACTTTATGATTTTCAGAAATTTTTTTCCTTCCGATATATCCAATATTGATATATATTATTTGGTACATTAGATCCCGATATAGCCGTGACCAATATCAATACTAATACCAATTTTTTTAGCCATAGTATGTATGTATCTATTTTATCTTCGATATGTTAAAATTATCCCACATATTGTGACACGTTTAGTAATATATTA
>JAODPA010088176.1:0-24316 GCA_025585075.1 Nepenthes mirabilis
GTTTAATTTAAAAAAAATAAAATTAGACAAAAATTAGGATGATTTTATTGTTAAGGTGTATTTGACTTTTTATTTTTTTTTCCGGTCGAACCGGACAAATTCCCGGTTGAAGGAAGTCGGAGAGGCTGAGGCTGAAAGCTGATAATAGAAAATAAGAGCACCTTCGATTTCGACAAACGCAAAGCCCATGTTGATATTGGTTCCAGAGAAATGGTAGATCGAGACGGAAATTGGGACTTTCACCTGCGATCATTATCGGCGAGTGCTAGAGACTCCAATTTCGCCAGCGATCCTTCTTTAGATGCTTCCCTCCTTCAGTCTGTGAGTTCCTCTTTTTCTTTCCTTCAATTGAGTTGTCAATCTTGTTTGTTTTGAAGGAAGTGAGGTGAACTAGGTGAAATGAAATGAAATGGTCTCGATTTTCTATGTTTGGACATAAGTGAGGAAGAGTGAGACAAATGGGAGTAAGTTTCATTTCTCTTTTTTTTTTAAATGAAGTGAAATAGAGGTAAATAGAAGAAATTATAGTTTTAGATTTTGCATTATTTATCTGTTTGTAGTGAATGAATGATGAAAGTTTATTAATATAAAAAAAATAGAAGTAATGTTATTATATTTTTAATTGATCTCTGGATGAAAAATGTATTTTCGTGCATTTTTATTTATATGAATTTTACTTGATTTTCATCCCAATTATTTTGTAACTTATTGTGCCAAACATAGTGTTGATTTTTGTCAATTCCACCCATTCAAATCTGTTGTCTGCTTCTCTGATGATTCTGTGACAGGTGAAAAAGCTGAATGAGTTGTGTAAGGATGAGAAGTCTGAGGATTTGGTAGCGAGGGTGTATCCGCCGATGAACAAGCTATTTCAACGCTGTGTGACTTCCATTTCTCAATCTCGTTCCTCAGTTGGCCTTCCGTTACTGGTGTGCTTTCATCTGTCTCTGCAGTTTGCTATATTCCCATGTTATATTTTTGCTTGAAAATATCTTTTAAGAGCAACTGAATGTTGAGAATTCAAATTTACCACCTGAAAGAAGCTTGATAGTCTCTAACCTCGTCGGAGTATGGCCGAATTCCTACAAAAAAAGAAGCTTGATAAGGTTTCCGTTCCACACACCTCTGAAGCAGTCATATCTTTGGTGTGGCTAGACTTGTCACACCTCAATGAAGTGAACACTTCAGCTGCCTGCTTGCACTACGCGAGCTAGCATCTTAAGTTAGGAGCGTTTTAATTTTTGTTTGCTATTACTCCTGAAACTGTTGTAATGACACCTGACTCTCAACCAATATGACGTCTACAAAGCTGTGAAAACTTGTTCAAATCAGCTTTTCTTCTTGGTGGTTGAAGTTGGGTGTGCGGAATCATTTCCTAGCCATTTCAAGTTCTCAACTTCTGCTTATATATAACCTAAAAAATAATAGCTGATTTAAACAATCTTCATTTTGTGATAAAGAACATTATCTAAAAAACTATTAACCAAATTCAGTTAAGTCAAACCCAACATTGGAAAAGCTTGTTTCAAACCCAGCACCCCATTTTACTGCAGCCATCAGGATTTCAGCCCAACTATCACTTGGTTTCACTATGGATATGGTTTAATTCGGTTCAGTTCAATATTACCTCACTCGATTCTATCATCTACCCAATATATCTATCCTGCTGTTGACTAAGCTTCTAAATCAAGACCGCACAATCAGAACTGTAAAACATTATGTCACACATGGTGAGGAGCCCATAAGCAGTAGCTTTGAAATAATATACATATATAGCATACTGGTGCTATCTATCTATTGGAACCAGCAATGGAGGACATGCACTTGGAAGCATCATCATCCCTCAAGAACATAGCCAACCTCAAATCAGCAACCTATGCCTTGCAGTCCGAATCCAGTAATATATTGTTTCTCCTTCATATCTCTATTCATTATAAATGGTGTACAATCATGGGGCAAGTAGCAAAGCTCCCTTTGCTGCCTTCACTGCTATTCTATACCTAGTCTCCTATTGCAAACACCCCTTCAATCCATGAATAATCTCCCTAATCTATCTTTCATTGTTTAATGCTCTGTTGATCCTTATATTACACTTCAAGAGGAGAAAAATGGAATTCCACACTTTAGGGGGGGGGGGGTACGTCCTGTGGGTATGGGATCATTATGGTTGATTGACAAGGCTTACTTGCTTTACAGCTGATCAGTGCAACGCCTAGGTTGCTTGAGTTCCAAAGAGGTTTAGATTTTAACTCTTATGGTGTATGGTGATGTAGCCTTCTATTGTTTGATTTCATGTTGAGTCGTAGTAGTATTCTTAGTTTGTATGGTATTATTTGTTGCCAATAGTTGAAGTTGTTGTGAGAAATATTTGCATCCTCAATTTCAATTTTGCTAATTTAAAACATGAGCCACTTATTTTGGGTCATTCCATCATAAGTCCCACACCCAATGGACGGTTTATCTGGAAGGTCACGTGATATTTATGCAGGGTTCACTTGAGTGACATTGTTCACTGAAGGTCGCATGATATTTGTGCGAGGTTTGCTCGAGCGAAACTATTCTCGGAAGGTTCCTTGAGAGGGCCGCATGCTGGTGGCTTAGTGTTAGGGCTAGAAGGATTTCTAGTAGATGTTCACGAGAGGACTATGAGCTGGCTGCTTAAGTGTTAGGACCAGGAGGTTTTCTACTGATGACCATGAAATAGCTGCAAGCTAGCCGCTCAAGTGGCTGTGTGGGATATACAAGGTCATGATTTGATTTTTAGGGCATCTGAAATTATTTTTAGTACAAAAGAACACACAAAGAGATAAGAGAGAAGAGAAAGATATTGGACATCCGATTGAGATTTGATTTGTGTTCCATTTTTATCAAAGTTAGGTATATTGTTCTAGTCTTGTTTTCTAGGGCGTATTATTATTTGGTTGCCCATTCTTTCGATATATCTTCTCTAGTGAATCGTTAGGTATATTGAGAGTTGTATTCAATTGGTCATTTATTCGGGTTGTAGTAGAGGAATTTCGGAGGGGGTTATATTTATAACTGGACACTTTATAATAGATTTTTTGGAGATTGTCTCATGACTTTTCCTCTTGTTAAAAATCGTTTTCCATATTAAATATGATTGTACAATTTGTGTGTGCTTGATTGTGTGATTTTGTTATTTGTGTTCTTACAGTGTTTGATATCTGACGATTGACGGAGGATTTGGAGGTTTATTTTCGTTGTACTGATTGTGTACGTGTTTTTATTGCCAGAAAATTTTAGTAAGTAGTATAGAGAGTAGGTTTTTTTGGGTTGTGAAAACTACAATTGGATAGTATTAATGTCGAAGGGTTTGCCATTCCACATAGAGCAATTTTTCGAGCAAAATAATTATATTTTTTGTCAAAAAAGAGTAAGGAATGTTTTTACCTGTGAAGGAACAATAAAGGCAATATAGAAGGAGGAAGATAAGCCGAAGGGGATGAAAGATGAGAAGTGGAAAGACATGAAGGATTATGTAAATTATACAATCAAGTTGTATCTCACGTATAACACATTTTGAGAAATCATCGGTTTGTCTGATTCAGCGGAAATCTAGATAAAGTTGGAGGATTATTTTAAGTCTAAATCCTTAATGATGAGGTTGTATGGGAAGAAGAAATTCTATGGCCTGCAGTTGTCTGAAGGAAAAAGTTTTGAAAAGTACTTAGATGAGTTCAATTGGATTTAACGCAAATGTAGGTGCTTGATGAGAAGGTCAAGGGTGAAGTTAAGTCGTTGGTGTTGTTGGCTTTGTTGTGACCTCGTATGATTATATTATCATGGTATTACTATTCAAGAAGGACACACTTAGTTTTAATGAGGTCATTGCTTTCTTATTTATAAATGAATTTAGGCGGAAGGGAAGTGATGAGATTTCGAGGGAGTAAATGCCTTGTTGTCCACTAGTGGTTGGGGGCATAGGAGTTCGAGGGAGTGATATGGTAAGTCAAAGAGGAACAATAGCTAGTCCAAGTTCGAGGACATCGAGAGCTTTTATTGTGGTAAAAAGGCCACGTTAAATGGGATTGTTTTAAGAGAAAGTAAGAGAAGAAGGGTGGTAGCAAGTAGCAAAAGAGCAGGAATCATGACGATAATGATTGGGCCTTAATTGCTACTTATGAAAGCCTTTTAGTTGTTCACACGGAGAAAACATGGAGCTTTACAAGCCACGAGATGAATTTAGTGATGGTAGTGGATCATCACACTATGCGACATCGAAGAAGTTCTTCATTTCTTATATGTCTGAGGATTATGGGGTATTGAAGATGTGTAATGATGACTTGTCGAGGTGGGCATTGGAGACATTAGTTTGTGAACAAGCAACGGGAAAAAACTTCTGTAGAGGGGTGTGCGACATATTGCTGATATCCGTTGAATTTGATTTCAACCATAAAGCTTGACAAGGAGATCTTTTGCACGGTGTTCGGCAAGGGCCAATGGAAGCTCACCAAAGACTTTGCGGTTGTGGTAAGGGAAAGTAAATGATTAAGTCGATACTTGATGGATGTTTTGGTTGCCAATGCCAATGTGACCAACGGGAAATTTGGTCAAAGTAGTGGGAGGAGGTTGACGAGGAGTGCAACAAGAAGTGATGCTAAAATGTAGGAGGGGAGTGGCAATACTCTAGGTTTGGTAGAGCGAATGAGGGTGCCCTTCAAACTTGCGGAGGTTGACATTCAGATTCCTGTGGAGGGAAAGTTGTCAGAGGATAAGAGATAACGGTCACCGGGGTAGCAAAGGGTCCTTTGCAAAGTTGTGAGGGGAAGTCTATTGAGTTTTGGGCCACTCTCTTGTGAATTTCACACCCAATGGATAGATTATCTAAAGGGTCGTGTGATGGTTGTAGGAGGTTCACTAAAGTGACACTTTCCACTAAAGGTCGCGTGATGTTTGCTTGAGCAAAATGGTTTGTGGGAGGTTCCTCGAAAAGGCCATGAGTTAACGGCTTAAGTGCTAAGAATGGAATGATTTTTACTAGGTATCCGCAAGAGGACCATGAGCTAACTGTTTGAGCACCAAGATTGGGAAATTTTCTTGGTGGTGATTGTGGGGTGGCTGTGAGCTAGCCGCTTAAGCGTCCATAAGGGATATAAATGGCTCTGATATGATTTTTAGGGCATTTGAAATTATTTTCAACACAAAAGAGCGCTGCACGAAAAGAAAGAAGAGAGAAAAAAGATAAGAGGAAAAAGTATGACATCTGGTTAAGGTTCGATTCAGGTTTTATTTTTTGTTAAGGTTGGATATGTTGCTCTAATCTTGTTTTGTAGGACGTATTACCGTTTAGTTACTCATTTTTTCTCGGTGTATCTTCTCTAGTGGGTTGCTAAGTGTGTTTGGGATTGTGTTCAACCGGTCATTTACTCGTGTTGTATTGGAGGGATTTCGGAGAGGTTATATTTGTAATCGGAGATTTTTATAGCAGCTTTCTTTGGAGATTTGCCCATAATTTTTTCTTTGGTTGAGAAGGGGTTTTCTATGTTAAATATTGTTGAATAACTTTTATGTGTTTGATTGCATAATTTTGTTCATTGTACTCTTACGGTGCATGGTGGCTGATGATTGATCGGAGATTCGGAGGCTTATTTAATTTGTGCCGGCTGTGTGTGTATTTTTCTTCATGGGGAATGCCAACAATCATTATCTTAAGTTCTTGACGACTCATCGATGATCCTGCCTAGCCATCTTTCTACCAACCTTCCTCAGTGTCCTCCAGGGGACATTTCTGAGCATTTTGTTATGTAGCATAGAATATTCAACATCCATCTCCAGCTCAGCTTATTTACTTTGATGTCACAATAGATCTTTCCTCTTTTATATTGAGGACGTTGTGTTTGGATATTCCCTTGCCTGCTTGCTTATTCATTCCCTGGAAAAAAAGGTATGTTTCATAATTAGGTTTAAACGACTCTCTCCATTTTCACATTTATTTTACGTAGAAGGACCAATGGGTTACTTAGAACTACTTATTTATGCATATTTGGTCATAGATATTGGAACAATCTTGTCTTGCCAAGACTAATGTTATAAATTTCTAGATGTTTCTCCTGTTTTGTACTCCTATTTCAAGAAGAAGATATTTTGGTTTTTTTGCTGAATTAGGGAGTGACACAACTTCTTCCAAAGTTCCAGTTTGTACATTTCTGATAGTTAAATTTGAATTCCATATTTGTTTCAAGTGGGACAAACACCAATTTGTGGAAGTCTTCAGAAGCAACTGTAGCATTGTTCTCTTTGTTGTCTAAGTGTTCTCATCAATCTTGTATTTAATAAGGTGATGGATTAGAATAACATTGAAAAATTCCTCCTCTATCTTGTCAGGATAGGAGGCGCCACTATCATTGACTAAATTTGCACAGAAATGTAGTTCAAGATGCTTCTTTTATGTAAAAGAAAAGCAATGCAAGGCGATTTCCATTCATGCCTTAACTTGAGACATACCTTGCTTTCGGAAAAAGAGATAGTGTGCACCATATATCAATCTTGAATGTCCTCAACACATGTTCACCTTGCGCGATTAAGTGTGTGAAAGAAGAAAATGTCCTTCATGCCAAAGCTTGAGACGAGCCTGAGCTAGAGGTGAATATTCTATGTTCGACAACATATTGTTCAAGAGGTTGATAAGTCTGTATGAAGGAGTATCATATAGGGCCTTCCACTCATCATTTACGCCTCTGAAATTACGGTGAGGGAGGAGATAAATTTGCACTGTGATGACTTTGACTGTGGTTACAAACTTTACAGCAGCCATGCTAGGACAGGTGCTATGTCTCAACATAAAAATCAAGGATGTAGTGTTGTATTCCCATTTGTAGTCAGGGCAACCAAGGCAAAGGTCCATTGGCTGATGAGAAGGTATGCCTTGCTGTTCATACACAGGTGTAAAATTCTAGTTGCTCACAATGTTAAGCTGGGGCATTCCTAGCTCCCATCAGGGATGAAGAGGGCTATAATCCTTCTCCGATCAAAAGTTGTTCTCTATAGCTGAAAAACCAAGACAAGTGCTTCTTGACCGTGCAGAGAAGAAATGACCCCCTTCCAGAAGAACTTTCTTTGATCATAGCTACTGATAATTTTACCCTCTTTCTCTCTCTTGCTTCCTCCCAGTTGTCCTTCCTCCTCCTTTGGCTGGCATTTTTTATCATGCTGTCTAAATTTAAACCCTCTTTCTTCTCTCTATTGGTGCATGTTTTGTAATCCCTATATTTAGTATTAGTGGTTTATTGAGTTACTGAAGGCTCCTTTGATCTCTTATACTTGCTTTTTGATTCTCACTTTTTGATCTTTTATAAATTTCTTGTTTGCTAATCCCATAGCTCAATAGCCCAATTTGATGTTATCCCACACGGTAAGGTTGAGAAATCTAAGGATTCAGTGGCTAGAATTCTTGAGCCAATAACAAGCTGTTGAATGCTATGCAATCTATATTTCTCAACCTCACACCTCAATTGGCTTTTTGGTATTTTCATTTGCCTCTAAAATTTATTCTATTGCTGTATATTAGGTTTTGAAATATTGTTGAAGGATAATTGATTGATGAAGATTAAGTTCTCCCATGAAAAGCTTGACATAGTTAAAGTTCCACATGGATCTCTGGATTGAAGCCAAGTATTCAGTTAATAATTAGGAAATTCGAAATTAGTAATATAATTAGATTGTTTTGGGCTAGATAAGGTCCTGGTATGATTTGTGTATAGGTAGTGTGGCTCATGTTTGACAGGATTAAGAATCTGGTTAGGACAAAAAATTACATGCTTGCATTTGGATTTGTGTTTAATGTGTACTGTGTGCCGTTATTCCCTAATTCTGATTGGCTGATATACATGAAAGCTATTGGTTTTTCTTCAAAGTATGTTGAAATTAAATGTTTATGACATGGTGGAAGTGTGCATGGTTTTTTAATCTTTATGTTTTAAGGAATGATTTAATTAAAAGCCAGTAGCACTAGGAATGAATTGATCCACCTTGGAAGATATATGGTGAAATGGTAAGGAAGGTGTTCAGCCCTTTAGATATTGGAAGTTTGCCTAGAGTGACGTATGGTTGGAAAGGCTTTGCATACTCGGCCTAAGGAGAGCAGAAAAAAGAGATGATGCATTTTGTCTCTGTAAACTTTCATTTGAAATTCAAGTACAAAGGAAAATGGGTGTTTCAACCAAGGTTACCTGGAACATAGATGGGTTTGTACATGTAATGAGATCAGTAACACGGAATGTTAGCGGGGAATGTAATATGATTGGGGCAAGCTTATCTCAATTGGCAGCCTAGAAATCATGAATGTTAATCATGTTGTAATAAGAATGCTAGTATTAGGTGACTCGGGTATTCTTCATCTTTTTCTATGGTTAATTGGCTTAGTAGTTGACCATGCAATTGTCGACATTATGCACGTGGCCATGTAGTTCCTGTACTTTCTTAAGTATTTGTTCGGACTGTTAGAACAGTGTTCCACAATTTGGAATGATGGATCCGATTCACAATTTTCTAGGGCAGCGCATCATAGTAACTCTGGTTTGTCCTAACTGCTAATGGCCAGTAAAATATGATCAAGCATGCTATGAATGCATTGCACATGAAAAATGTTTGGAAGCCTGAGCAAGGTCCTATTCTTTCTACTGCTTAGTTGTCAGCTAAATTCTTTTAGCAAGACCTCCAGTATGTGAGTTTGGTCCAAAGACGCTGTTTCTTTACTTTATCATTTTCTTTGCTACAGGCGATTCTTCAGTTTTTCCTAGATTTTGGGGAGATTGTTCTGCATGATGCTGATCCTAGTCTGAGGACTTTCTTTCGTTCGTGCTTGAGTCGGTGAGGACATCTATCCATTATGATAATTGTTCGTTTCTTGTCTTCCTAGCTGCGGATGATGATTTAATTGCTTTGATGAATATATATTCATATTAGAGCCAGTGAGAATATCTAAGTTGTTGAAGTGTAACTACCTATGTCTGCTTCCTCCTTTCCTGTTTAGTAGGTAGCAGGAACTCTGCCTCTTTCCTGGGGAAAAGAAGACTGGCAAGTGGGGCATGTACTAAAAAAAACGGAGAGATAGCAAGTGATGAGAAGGAAGTGAAGAGAAGTTTTGAAATGCTCGAGTTTACTTATCAAGCATCAAAATGAGATCATAAAAGTACTGCACTCAATTTAGTTTCACAATTAATTCTTAAAGGAAGGAGAAGTGAATAGAAAACAATTGGTGAAATGCTTGAGTTTTGCTTCTATAGAGGAGGAGACTAGTCCCTAATAATCAGTAGTTACATATTCATTGCTTGATAGGTTAAGAGATTTCTCTCATCTGTGCTCTTTCTTAAATGAATTCCTCTTTCGAGCCCCCCATTCTCATCCGCAAGTGCTCCAACATGAGAGAATGGAGTACTGTGGTTTTTCGATTAATTGTGAAGGAAATAGTGAAAAAGTAGGATTGTGTTGCCTTGAATTATAGATAGAAAGGTGCAATGATGGAGTCGGAATGCTCATTGTAGAGGTAAGAGGGATAAGCTCGGGGCACATTATTGTGATGTTAAAAATCTTGACGACTATTATACTCACTAACTCCACAACTAATGTTTTTGTCCCTTTTATATGGTCACTTTATTCTTCACTTTCAATAGAAATGGATAGTATTACTAACAAAAAGGATTCTTCTTGTTAAAAACGTGAAATAATGTAAGTAATGCTTACATCTGTCCAAATGAATGTTCATTTTTCTTCAAGTGTCCTTCGTCTTTGTATTCTTCATGTTGGAGAAACCATTAACAAAAGGGGAAGCAGTGCAAAAGTGGAATGAAATTGTGCACTGTTAGTTGTCTGGGACAAATCCATCTGGGACATACAAGTAGGGAACTGGTGTTAGATAAATGACATAATTAATTAATGTCGCACATAGCTTCCAATATCTCATGTTACATGGTAAGGTTCGCTTCCTCTATGCAATATTTGACAAGTAAATAAGGAAGGACGGTATTGAGAATCAGATGCATGTAAGAATCTCATGTCATGCAAGAATGGGAAAAAAATCTACATTCAATGGTGGGACACTTTTTGGCCGGGTTGTATACAGGTATATTCTGTGGGCTTCTATGGGGTGATTTTGGACAATTTGATGTGACTGTTTATCTCATTTGAGCTATTTTCTGCAGAATGCTTGGATTTTGCATAATCCTACTTCATGCTTCGCTCTTTGTTCATATGCTGAGGAAAGTAAAAGCCTCTTGGCTATGTGTTGCACAGAGAAAATGATGGAACCCAAAGTCGCGGTGTGTAAGGTGGATGAGCAACATGTATTAAGGAGCTGTTCTATATACTGTTGTGAGTTAGGATCAGATTTTTCAGAATTGGATACCATCATTGTTGAGCCATTCTGTAATGACTCTTACGTGGCGAGTCTGATGACAGAAGATGTTATGCTAATCTCCTCCATCTGGGTTCTTTGGAAATCAAAGACATTTGGTAGACTTCTTGATCAATGGTCTATCTTATCAGGGGCTAGAGACAAACTTGCTAGCTATGTGCCCTGACATTGAGAAGCCCAGGAGAAATTTGGTTGCAGGTCCTTAGAGGAAAAGTGGCTTCAGTAGTTGAAGAGATGTAAAAGAATATATTGAGGTAATTTTTTAAGTCAACTATGAGACGAAGAGTAAGACAGGATATGGTGTTTGCAGATCCTAAAATTCTAATATTTTAAATGAATATTCTTTAGAGTGTTGCCTTGGGAATCTGAGGTTCGCCATTGAGCACAAAACTCAGTGTATTAAACCTCTTCTAAAGAGAGTGGAAATCCAATACTCTCTGCTGAAAAGAAACTAAGGGCTGGTTCAGTTGCAGAATATTGATGCTTTTTTCTGCTAAACTTTTTTATGAAAACAGAAAAATATGTTCAAATCTATTTGTTTTTGTTGAAAAACTGCAAAACAATATTATAGTTTCCCAAATTTCTATTGAATTTTAGAAAAATCCTGAAGCATCGAAATGACTTTTTCAGATTTTTTCTGTGTTTATAGAAGGGCATTTTCCACTGTTTTCTAAATATAGTTTATATATAATTTTTGAAAATTTATGAAAATTGTAATATTGTTTTATAAACCTGTAAGTGCATGCCATTATTGAACAGCATTTTTAAAATATAAACTAAAGGAATTTGATTTAACTTTTTAATCATTTTTCTTGTATTTTTTATCATTCACCATATGAATTACCTAAAATTTGATGTGGCTTTTAATACTTTTAAAATTTTCTTGTATTTTACATAGTGGGCATTATAGTGATGTCTATGGATGAAATATTGACATTAGTATTGGTTATGACTGTATCAGTTCACTCATATTGAGTAGTATATAGCAATATTAGATGTTGTGGATGTAAATTTTTTTTCTCATGATCGCATTGAAAGTGAGTTATATATAAAAAAATTGACTATCCTTAGTAATTTGTTAACATATTTTAGAAGCTTTAGTCTATTTTTTTTTAAAATTAATCTTGATATCCTTTTTCGTCATTAAAAAATACCCCAAAATTTTTCATCAATAAATGTTTTATGCATTTACAAATATATAGATTTAGATTTATTAGAAGATTTAGAGTTTTAGGTATATTTGAAAAGTGTAAATTTTAGCTTCCAAAAGTGAAGCAAAGGAAAAAAAATTATTTGAAAATATCGATATCAGCACTTTACAATACAATTTCACATTGGCCGGAATTTTCATCCATGATGCCACTTGATATGATGAGTCATAGAATGGTCCTTTTTTATAACATTTGGGTTACTGTCTAATGTTTTTCATAACTTAATGAAACTTATCATTTTTGCATTTTTAATTTAACAAACAAAATGCTAATTTCATTATAAATAATTAAAGGAATCATCTTTATTTAGAATAGGTGCATTAATAGCAAAAATTTATGTATTGTCAACTAACTACCATAGTTAAGATTGTAAATAAGTTGAGTGTACTCTTCTCAGACAAAATTGGGCTTTAGTCGGGATCATTAACTTCATAGGTTAAAATTGAATTACAAGAGCTAAAGCTTCTGGCTGAGTTTTCACGCCAAGAATTGATACTAAGACCATGACCAACATAACTTGTGTACCCCCAGCTAAGACCTTGCTGAGGTTCCAAATTCAATTAAATTCTTGATTAGAATGCAAGCGAAAGAAAAATTGTAAGCCTAGTGAAGTTAAATAAGATTGGGATATAATCAGATCCCAGAATTTTCCTAAACAGGCAAGCTTAGCTGAGAGTGGAAATAAAACAATTGAAGTATCTAATTTCACATGTGGTTAGTACTTTAGTTGTCGATAATCATGACTAGTGCATTTATAATTTTGGTTGGAGTACATTATTTAGAAAACTATTGCATTCAAAAGGGAACTTATGATGAAAGAAAATGGTTTTCAACAAGTTGTTAGAAAGGAAGGAAATCAACCTAATGTTGTTACAGACACCGTCCAGCTTGGTAGACTTGACATTATGAGCATGGAAAGAGCCAAATATGATATAATTTACTGTAAAAGTTTTTCGTTCTCTAAAATTGAAGTCAGAAGCTATGGAACATTGGTTAAATTTTATATTGTTCAACCTTTATCTCTACTTTCTATCTGCTCCAGTATTTAGTTCCATTAAGGTGTTTATGGTTTTGGTGGCAAACCAACATCCCAGAGAGACATTGATTGTGGTGGCAACCAGCAGTCAAATCCATGGCATTTTTTCCTTTCTCTTGCTTCTTTTTTTGTTGAATCCCTAGAGGAAGTATGGGATTGTGATTTTTAAATATGATGAAGGGCCATGTCTCTTTCTTCAGAAGAAGGGATTCCTTGGAATTTTTTGATTTGAAATAGGTCTGTGCTTCCTGTGCTGCTCAGTTACCAATTTGATTCAAGTTAGGTCCCTTGTAGTTGCCCTGGATTGTTAATTTCTGTAGTGATGTAGGCTATCTCTGGAACTTTGACAAGCAGAGAAAACAACGTTAATGCCATGAGGACTGATAGATTGTAATAGTCAACTTTTTTCGTTCTCTTGTTAATCTTTTGTTTAGAAATTGTTTTATTAAAGAGGTCCTATAACTCCTGTTGCTTCTTTCCTCATTTCGCAAATGGATTGCCTGCTGTTTGGTGTTATTATTTGCAGTGAATTTGCGGACCCTGTCATTGCAGAAGCGACCATTGAATTCCTAGTTTTTAATAAGAGAAAGCTCGTAACTTCTTTTCCTGCTTTGCTTCCCCAGGTATGATTAACGCCAACCATGCTTTTGCTCAATTATAATTGGTTTTTCATTGGTTTCAAAATTTTAGAATAGAATGTTGATGATAAAACAGCTTGTATATTGGAATCCTATTTCTGATTTTCTTAGGGCTCTGACAGAAATTAAATAAAAAATTTAAAGTTATTTTCATGGTGATATAGGTTTCTTGCTATTATATCCTTCATCAAGTGCTTGTATCATTCGTCGTTCCATGAAACACAATGTTCGTTGATCAAGCTATGTTAGTTAATAAGCAGAAAAACAAAATCTTAATGCTAGTAGTCACCGTACTCTCCCACTTACCAAATTGACAATTCCTGATCTTATTGTTCACCTAGTTGTTGAAGATCATGGAGGATGCGTTCATTTAGATATAGGAGATTATCCTTTGTCTTCTATCTCTGGCAAGAATTGTACTGAGAAAAATTTACTTAATGAGACATATGAATGAGAGGATGGGCATTGAATTTGACCATTTCGTATGTTCCTTAAGTTTAATCTTGTCCTTGCAGTTCTTCCCGTTGCTATTGAAGCTAATTGCATGGAATGGAGAAAAGTAAGTTGCTTTGTACCATTTTTTCTTTGCACATTTAAGTGATTGGAAAAGTTTACAGAGTCAGTAACATTATAATCTGGACCTTAAATAAAATGTGAAATGAATAAAATTTGAAAAGAAGTCTGGATAGTCTGGAATAAGATAGGAAGGTATACCCTGACAGATTCCGCCTTTTATTTTTGGAATTCATGCTAATCCATGATGGATTAGGCCTTATACTTTGGGAATATTATGCCTCCTCTCTGAGTGCCTACGTTGGATAGGGATGAGCGCATAACTCAAGTGTCTACTTGCATCAACTTTTTCATACATTTTGCAGAGTACCTCCTTTCATTGTTTGTAACTAATAGTAATAGCTGCTTCTTAGCCCTTTCCCCTTCTTCATTCAGCCATATTTGCTTGGCAATGTGTTATGATATATGCTACCTGAGACTTGTGAAATTCAAATACATAGTTTGACATTACTGATGCATGGCAGTCAATCTTTGTATCATCTTTTTTTTCTTTCTATTGGTTTTTTCTTTTTGTGGGAGACAGAATTCTGTTAAATGGCATTGAAAACATGTGCAGATGTAGTGAGAGGAAACCCCTTTGCTGCCTTCTCTTTGCTAGAGTCCGTGAGTTATTTCTTCCATGTAGCTTATTGACTCTAAAGAGGAAATAGAAGTATCATGAAATTTCTGGCACAATAATTTGACATGGATATAATTTTTAGAGTAAACCAGGGACATCTAAGAAAATGTTTTGGTGCGTCGGTCTGCTACTGAAATCTCAATTTTTGCAAATTGTTTGCTAGTGATTAGGATTTAAAGCAATATACATGAAATCCTCCCCCCCCGCCCTCAAAATAATAATAATAAAAAATATTTCCTAGTGAGTCTTATTTCATCGCACTAACTTTGCTTCCACTTATCTTTTAGAATCCAAAGAGCTTAATATGATTAGGACTTAAAACAATATACATGTAGTGCAATTTTAGTAATTTTAGACAATAATAAACAAGCAAAACTAATAATGATGATATTCCTAAAAATATTTATTTCTTTTCTTTGGATCTAAAATTCAAGAAAATGGATAGATTGATGATATGTTACATGAGATTAATGCAAGTTGGTCAAAATAGATAAATTCATTGGGCATACCGCATACTAGTTTTTAACCTGAGAGGGATGTAATATGGCCAAATTGGAAGTGAGCAAAAGGGCTCTCTCACTGGCTCTCTCTGAAAGAGTATTTTGCAAAGGTCAAAGGTTAGTTTGAAGAAGGTCCAAGTATAACAATAGGTTTTGTATTGGCTCTTTTTGCATTAGGTGCTATTCCATTAATCTTATTTTATTGATAAATGTACCAATTGTTTTTGCTTCACCTGTTGTTTAACAAAAAATCAGCAGCCAAGTGTTACTTCATTAATCTTATCAATTAGTGTACCAACTGTATTTGCTTCTCCTAATGTTTGGCCCAAATCTGCCTTTTGGTGTATCGATCACGAATGTCTCTTTACTTAAGTATATGTTAATCTGACCAATGGTTTATTACAGTTTCTGAGGACCTCCCAACCTTGGAGGCAAAATAAGATTGAATGCTTCAAGCTTTGTGGTTTTCAAATGCTACCAAACTTAACTGAGTGTATAGTGAAGAATTTCTTCTAGTAGGCTATTTCTCCTTGAGCACTAAAAAGGGGCAAATCCTATTAAAAGAACACTAGAAAGGGGCTAATCTACGTGTGTTGATATCTTCTATGCAAGACACTTGTCAAAAGAGGGGATCTTTGTCACTTTCATCAGGATCGGTGTTCTTTGATTAATTCTGGAAGGTTCATTAGAACTTGACATATAATATTTCTCATCACTGGAGGACTTTTTATCAAACAACAGTCATGGTATTTGAATATTGATAGTCTAGCTATTGTTCTTTGGCTCTGGTTTGTTTATTGCTAAGTGACAATGATATCAGCTGAATATCATGTTTTAATTTCCCTTTGCAGATTAGAGAAATCATTTCTCAAGATCTTCCCAGCAGTAATGTCTCCTGGATCATTTCTTCCACTATTTCCTTCTTTGGTGGACTTGCCGAGTGGGTTCTTATATCATCACCTTTACTACATGTCCTATATTTTTTTCTCTTTAGGTTATCACAATATGAACTGATTTTTTGCTTAGAGAAGGGATGGCATAGTTCACGAGATCTTTGAGGATAATCAGATGCACGGAGCCTCACTCTTGTATTGCAGAGATTTTTTTTTCTTGGTTTGGACCCATGACCTTTAGATCATAATTGAGCAACTTTTCGGTTGTGATAAGACCCATCTTCTACTTTATATCCAAATAAACACTCCTAGATATTTATTTTCCCATCATAAAAATCACTGATGTAATGGTTGCTTTTTAGATATTTGAAAATGAAGCAACAATGCATTCAATTTTTACTCTTTCTATGTATGATTTACTTCTTTTGTAGCCTTTCCTTCTCCAACTTAAAATTCAGTTACTTGGCTTGGGGCAATCGGAAGTTATTAAACCCACCTTAACTTTTCCCAAGGGTAAAAATGGGAAACACAAATAAGTACAATTCTACCCTTAACTAAATGTTTGTGACATTTATATTGAGACGGTAAATTTGGGACAGATGAGGTAGCATTTATTGGCCTTTCCATTCATCTATGCTGGCTAAGAAGGGGAGTCCTTTAGTGTGTGACTTTCAACATTTCACTTTTGAACTTTTGTGAATGCCCTGGGTTCAATTTATCAAATAGTTTTAGGTACAAAATGAATTACAGACCCAAGGCTTAGTAAATATAATTTGCCTCATAGGAGTGGGTACGCTTACAAGCATTGATGCAAATATGGGCCAATTTGTATTAGTATTGGGCCCCTCATACTAATATTTACCAACACCACGATAATATTGAGATATGTTGCCATATCAATAGTATATTGGTCAATATAATCTTGTCAGCTTACGGTTCACGCATTTTTTTCTCCTAATATATCCGATACCGATATGTGCTGTTCGAAATGTTCGATGCCGATACGTATTATCCGAAATATTTGATACCGATATGACTACGATTAATACCAATACTTCTACCAATATTTTCATCCATGCTTACAAGCATTTATAATGCTATGGCATCATAGTTTTGTCCCACTTTTACCCTCCCATCACTCCTCTTCCGGACCTAATTTCTCTTACATCATAATTGGTGCCAAAACAAGTGAGTAAAGTATCTCATTGCCCAAACAACACCTTTTGATCTTCTTTAATATGAGGACTTAACCTCTTTGTCTATAGAGTAATGTGCCAAATGGTCCAAACACACTCAGGAAAAATAACTTCATTATATAATTATTGAATTCTCTGTTAGGCTTAGCAGACTAATTGAATCAGCAAAGTGGGATTCACCTACTTGTGCACCTCTTTTATTTACTTTTCATAACAATGAATCTTTGTATTGTGTTGGATTTATTTTGTTGATTTGGGTTAACATGAATATTAATGCACAGCTGCAAAAAGGGATGAAAAACTGAGTTTCTCAAATCAAATAATTTCTGTATGGCATCCTTTCCTTCTCATTTCTTTTCCTATAACCTTTTTTTTTTTTTCTGGTGCCAGTACTAGTAGTGGCTCTGGAGAAGGTTGAGAGAAGCTCTGGGTCATTGATTGGTAGTGGCATAGCCTCAATCCAGAAGAGTACAGCTCCTGAGGTTATTTATTTATATTTTTTACCATTGAACTCTGAATGATCTTAGGATTTTGCATGTGGAAGCTTAATGAAGGTATTCCTCATGCCTGTATGCAGATGCTACTTGCACTTATGGATGAAGCTTATACTGGTTCAACTATAGCAGGTGGAGGCGGTGACTCTGAATCTGAGGATAGCAGTGTTATTGATGCGGCTGATCCTTCTTTCCTAGAATTTCTTAAAGATGAGAACGATGGCATTGCTGTATGGTTGCTTTATACCTTTATAAAATTATTGCCCTATTCTACTCACAACAATCTTTTTGCAATGTAGGACTATGTGTACATTTGACCCTTCCAAAACCCCAAGATATGGCAACCTCATACGTTGGGCCACCTATTGCCACGTTCTACAAAGCATTAATGAAAATATCGGTCGATATATATCGATATCAAGGGGACCTAATATTGATATTTTTCGATACAGTAACAGTATTTCGATATGTTGTTTTATCGACGATATATTAACTGATATTCGAAATATCACCCAGGAAATACAATATTTGTCAGATATATCGGCTGATATGACCCTATTAGCTTATGATTTTTATATATTTTTTGCTTTCGATATCCTAATACCTATCTTATTATTCGATATATATGATACCAATATGGCTACAATTGGTATTGCAACCGATATTTTCGTCCATGCTACACAGTGATTATTGCACTGCACTGTTGAGATGCTGTTGCATCTATTAGTATCTTAACCCTTTCTCTTACCATTATAATAAGATGGACCACAGGTGAATCCATAGTCTAAAATTTCGGGTCCTCGATACCGATATTTTCTAATACCGTGATAATATTGTGATATTTTGATATTTGGTGGATATGTCAGCCAATATTTTCCTGTCAATTTACGATTTTTATATATTTTTTTCAATATATATGATACCAATTCGTATTATTTGATATGTTTAATATTAATATAGCTGCGATCGATAGTGGTACCGACATTTGCATCCAAGGTGTAATTGACTAAAAGATGATTAATATGACAGGAGAATAATCATGCCGTAAGATTATATCAGCATTTGATTCGTTCTTTCATTCATTTGTTTATTACGATTATGACAGATCACCAATCATATCTGTAATTGGGTGTTGGTTGGGCTTGGTGGCTGATATTTTTCTTTGCAGTTCTTAACAAAGTAATGATTTGTTCTAAAGGTAGAAAAATTGAAACTTAAAGGGTGACAGGCTGATTGATACTGTATTCAGGAACGGCACTGGACTTCACCTGGGATGGCTTCTGCAGTACAGGCTGCTTTAAATACACCTCAATCTGATCGGCTAATGCAATCACTTAAGATGGCCCCTCGCCTTCTTGATGTGTATTTTTCTGTAGCATTGCGTGATGTCAATGATTGTTAGTGACCTTTTTCCTTTGTTCACCATCTAATAAATTTATATTTCCAGAACTAAATTCTTGAAGCATGCAGTCTTCTTTTCCATTGGTGGTCATATATTTTGCGAAGCTGATTTATGATTTCTGAAGCACGGTGTCTTTGCTTTTACTTTTGTTTTGGCAGCTTTGATCTGTGCATTAATTCCATTACTTATGACAAGAAATGCCACAATATTTCCTGACAGAGTTTACTCTTATGAGGTACATATATTTGAAACAAACTTTGATAATGACTTTTTAGTATTTATTTTCTGTTCCAATTTATGGCAATTGTAATGATTAAGAATGATACTCTGATGTTTATTTATCCAAATTCTATCTATTGTATTTTTTTCTGCAGTTTCATAAGTTACAGTATATTAGCACAACTTGTTGCAGCTTCTTTGCTTATCATCATTTTCTATGCAAGGAAAAACAACATCACAATACTGAATCTCTGTCCTTTCTTCTGAACTTGATCAAAATTTCTGTCTCTCCTTTGATGACCTTTCTCCTTTGGTTCTGCCACCAGACAGATTATGTTGCTCCAAATAACTTATTCCATATGGCTCCCTAGAGAATTTTTTTGAAATTATCGCATTTTGTATACTTGGCTTTCTTCCATTTCCTGACCTAGATTTTCTTTCTCATTCAGTCGTTCTTGTTTTCATTCTTGATTTTTGGTTGACAACAGCACTACAAGATGATGTAAAAAAATATGTTCTTTATTTTTTTTAAGGTGTAAAATTTACCTTATATCTAACTATTTTGCTTTGTCTTTTACTAATGTTGTTTCAAATTTTAATTTTGTGATGGTTTCAAATGTTGTTTCAAATTTTATATTTTCATTTTCATTTCATATTATAGATGAGCTGTAAGTACAGTAAAGTTCCTATTAAACATAAAACCAAAAAGAATATCTCAGTGTTCATGAATCATGGCTAGTTTGAGTTTTACAGACGTAAGCTCTGAGGTCTTATCCAGAGGGAATATAGATCTTGAGAAGTTGCATTTTGTGCAGTTGAGGAAAAGGCTCTTAGGGTTCATGCTTTCTGCCTTTCAAAGATGTCCAGATTTTATTGCTCTCTTGAAGGTATGATCCTGACAGAATATATGCTTATGCTCTGGTGATTTCCCCCCCCCCTCCCCCCCTTTTTTGTTTTCATTTGAAACTTGATCTTCCTAATTATCATGATTCTGCAATTCCGTGTAGAAACCTATAATAGACAGACTCGGAGAAGCTTATGACAGCCCAGAAAAGGTTTATGCCTTCTTATTACCAATATATAATCTGTGGGCTTTGTTATGGCCATCGGAGGATATTTACAATATCGACCAATATGTATCAATATCGGGGCTTCTTAATCCCGATATTTTTCAATATTGTAATAATATCGCAATATGTTTTCGTTTTAGTGATATATCACAATATATTTGCCAATACAATCTTGTCAACTTACGATTTTCAGGATTTTTTTTTCTATACGATATATCTAATACTGATACGTATTTTTCAATATGTCCTATACCGATACCGATATTTTCATCCATGGGTTCTCCCAAACATTTGGCTGCCTTATTCTCCTAGTATTTGAGATCATTTTTTAATTGAAATGTAGAGAGTGGGACAATGTTATAATTCGTTGTTTTAATATTAGCCTTTTATATTGTATGAATATATCTCAACTGTTGCATAGATAAGGGAACCTGATATTTCTGATGACCATAATGAAACCCCGTTTTAGTGCCTTATAAGGATTCTGAAAACAGATTAACTTTGTTTGTTTGTTTGTTTGTTTTCTCGGTAGACAGAGTTGGCTTTACAACTATGCTGGGCCATTGGAGAGCATGGAGGTGGTGGTGAATCTCACAAAGATGCTGCTAGGGAACTTTTTGAGAGTCTGGAACTACTTTTGTATGAAAATATTTCCTCAAGGTTGGTTTTTCTAATACCCGCTTACTATTTGAGCTGAAGAGAGCTGATGTTAGGAAGAAGAATGACAAATTTGCCCTGTCCCCATAAAGATACTAGGGTGGTGATGTAATAAGGTCTCCCTACATCAATTTCATATATAATTTTAAATGTACATTTTTACGTAATATTTTTACATTTTATAAACTCACGGAACTTCTTTTTATCTGGTTATATATCATTGTTATGTTTTTTTTTTTTTTCCAAATTTTTGCTGCTAAAGTTAGAAACATAAATACATATGGATATTATTGTAAGAAAATAATATTCCTACAGTATACTTTCACATTCAAGGTTACTGAAATTGCTAAGTGGAAATGTGGGCCCACCCTTTTTTTAAAAATATTGCTCTCTTTCTCTCTCTCTCTCTCCACTTATGTATCTCCAACAACAGTGATGTTGTCATGTCCTCAATAAGCCCACTGCCCAATTTGACGTCATTAAGAACTTCATAGTGGTATAGGTTTGCATTTAACCCTTTCTTCTCTCTCTTTCTCTGTCTCTTCTTCAACACACACTTCTACTTGTTGCGTTGCACTGTCGAGGTCATGGGCACTATTCTCTACTAAAAGATCAAAGCAGAAGAATCTCCCCTCCCACTCTCATTCTTTTTCTATGTGCAAGTGATTTATTTGACTGTTTCTTGTAATTGATGGCAACATTTGTTCTTGATGGACAATTAAGATTTAGAATTTGTATTCTCCAATATCTGTTGTTCGGCATGTGGGTTTTAAAATTTGGAGATGGGTTTTTGATATGGAGATCCCAAAATGTTGGATTTGTTTGTGGGGTTCTGGTACCTATAAAAGAAATAGTCATTCTTGCGGATTCTTTTGGTGGATCATTGATTTTGGGCATCGATGGAAGCTTCACTAAGATGGGTTTTTGAAGAATTTGAGATTGAGTTTCAGAAGTGAAGAGATCATCTGTCTCCAATTACCTTACAGGTGGGTAAATCAAAAACTTAATTGAATAATTTATCTTGTGTTGCTGCTTGTTTGTGAAGTCCCTGGGATTCTCAAATCAGAATTTCATACTATCTATGTTAACTTTATTGAGTCCTGTAAGTGAAGAGAGAGAGAAGCTGATGAAGTGTTGGGAGAGAGCAAAAGCAATAGTAAAAGATAGCGTGGGTGTGGTAATTTCAGTAACCTTGGGTGTCCAAATGGGGTATTGGAATAGTATTTCCCTTGTTATATTGACAAAATATTATAAGAATTCTTAAAATTAGAAATGGCAATACTTTTAAACAGGGATACGTGAACCCACTTTGAATGTTAATTCCCTGGCCACAGCCTATTGCTATCCCTAGTTAGGCACGATTGCAGGCTGACATTCTCTTGCTTTCTCTTGGAAGCCGTCTGGGTTTAAGACAAGATTCTACTTTGATCTCTAGCGGCAGAGGCTCCCTGAAACCATCGAAGTCAAGGCTTTTATGTTTTGTTGTCACAGCTATAGCAAAGCTTGCTACTTACCACCGCGAATTACTTCCAAGAGCTCGTGTATCCTTGGCCAAGGTCTGTTCATCAGTTGAACTCTTGTGTATTATTGACCATAAAACATTGGGGCCCATAGAATGAAATATCACCTTATATGCAGTGCTCACACAATATTACGAAAAAAAATTACGATATATTGTCGGATTAATGATATCAAGTGCTGTTATAGTTATCTAATGGCTAGGATTAGAAGTTTGTTGAAGGAATGGTGGAGATTAAATGAAATGATTTAGATGGCTATTTAATTTTCACCATTCATCTATTCAACTTATAATCATGGCCATTGGATAGATATGGGAGTTTATCTATTGGGAGGACCATAACAATTTCTCTAATATCTGGTGAAATTTCCCTCTGATTTCAATTTGCAAAAAATAAAAAAATAAAAATATCTAATACTAATACTAATTGTTCAATATGGTCTTGATTAATACTGTTACTAATACCAATATTTTTACCCATTCTCGGACCTAAGAGCCATTGTGTTACTTTTGGGTTTGCTTTTCAGGTAGCTCGATCACGACCGTCTGATGAGAGAGTGTGGAGGCGTGCTCTTGATTATCTGGGTTTAATGAATGAACCTGCAATATGCTTGTCTGTTTTGGGGCCGTCACAGCATTCAAGAGCACCCAAGCCAAATCCCGGCACTGTAAACTGGAGCGAAGGTGGCACTAAGATGATTGCTCATATTCCTTTCTACATCTTGGCTGAACAAGAAGGTAAGAAACCATTAACACTACTGCCAATTTTTCATTGTGCACGTGCAGTTAGAGCGTGTGTTTTCGTCTAAGGACTGATACTTCTCCCGAGCTAGCTTATCAGCGTCCGACACATGTCAGATGTTGACATGTGTGGGAATGTTTTTCATTTTTCTTTTTGGCTCTGACATGCTCTACAGTTTCAGATATGTTTTAATCACATTGAACTGGTTTTTGTGAATTTCATGTAAAATGGAAAACTTTAGAATTATTTAGTTATTTAGATACAATTGAAAACGTAAGCCCCGTTATCTTCTTCTTTTTCATAATTTGATGTTCGTGCATAAATCATTTGTGTTTGTTCACTTCTATACTGTTTTTTTTTTTGTGATTTTTTAGGTGAAGAAATAAAAAAATATGCATTTTATTCGGTGTAAGGCCATGGATGAGCTTTACCATTCCCAGCTTTGTTCCCCTCTCTCACCCTTTTATTTCATAGTGAAGATGGCTTTGGGGAGTTGATGCACTGGTGGAGAAGCTCAAATCCAAGCCATTGGTTAGGGCTAGTGGGTGGCCGACCACAACCAGATTCGTCCTATAATTTCAATAGTGAGGATTTTATCCTGACAATTTCGACAATTACGATTATAAAATTGGTTCAATATATTTTAATATGTTGTTATAATCTTAATATAAGTTGTCATAATGAAATCCTCACTGGTGGGATTACCGGTTCTTTGGCCGAGAGGGACCTTTCATGGTTTTTCATCCAATTTTTGGAGGTCAACACCCAGAATCATAAGCTTTCTATTTGGTAATGGAAGGAATTAAGAATTAAAATGTGATTGAAAATGTATCATTTGACATGGATACCATGCCCTCTTCAAGCTGGTTAGGGTTAGGTTAGTCTGCTGTTACCATTCTTCATTAGCACGACGGTCGTATGGCATCTTATCCGTCGATTTTTATTTTGCAGGTCCTCCATTTCACGATTTCTCATTCTCCGATGTCCTGCCGAGAAGATGAACGGTGCAAATTTTTTCCGGGTTGGTAAATGCGGTAGGACGATTTCGTTCTGTGTCTTGATGGGATCTTATCAAGCTTAGAGAAATATTCTAGGGACACCTTTTACTCATTTTTAAGGCATATTCTCATAATTTGATATTTATTTATCTATCTATTCTTTCATGATTCTATCAG
>JAODPA010088187.1:0-24314 GCA_025585075.1 Nepenthes mirabilis
AGCCACGCTCTCTTCCTTGGACCCGACTCAAAAAAAAAACAAAAAAATTCGATTCCTTTCCCACAGAGCCCTAATTTTGGAATCTCCTGCGTGAAATTGCAGGAAATCAATTGAAGATTATGGGGTTGAGGGCTTAAGGCATTTCTTTTTTATCTACACCGACAATGCCCTCTTCGTCCTCCATCCGTAATCTCTCTTTCTTTCTCTTCATTATCTCCCTCTTCCTCCTGTTCCTCTCTCCAAAGGTCAGATCAGAGTACGACTTCTCCGTCCTCCGGTTACCTTCCGACGCCGGGGACGCAGAGCTCGATGTTGGAGTTTCAAGTGCGTGCCCTGATTTGGTGGTAAAGCCCGGATCTTGCCCCGTCAGTTGCTTCCGACCGGACCCTGTCTGCGGCGAAGATGGCGTCACCTACTGGTGCGGCTGCGCCGACGCGCATTGCGCTGGCAAGCGGGTTGCGAAGATCGGGTTTTGCGAGGTTGGTAGTGGCGGGTCGGGCCCGTTATCGGGCCAGGCGCTGCTCTTGGTTCACATTGTTTGGCTTATTGTGTTGGGGTTCTCTGTTCTTTGCGGACTTCTTTGATTCAATTTGTTTCTCCTTTTATTTGATTGATGCACAGATTGTATGTCTGTATGCACAAATTGAAGCTTTTCTTCAATTTTCACAGCCCCCTCTATTATTATTGATTGAATTTGATTCTTTTACCCGAATTTGGGGTGGTCTTTCTTTAATTTATAGATAATTTTATTTACTGCTTGCTTCATTTTCTTCTTTTGTGTCTTTTTGGAGGCGGGCTTGAAGAAATTAGGTTTCCCCTCTCTAAATCTAAAGTCCCTAATTAAAGGTAATAGTCTTGGGGGTGATTACCATAACAGAGTCCTATTACCCCTGTAAAATATTGAAAAAGTCACAGTAGTACGAAGAGGGATCTGCATGATTGTGGTATTATCAGTGGAGATTCCTGTAAGATTTAGTTCTGCACGATCGTGGCTTTGTGAGTGGAGATTCCTGTAAAGTTTATAAAGTCCCATTCCTGTTAATTAAAAGCATGGAATAGCAAATTATTGGAAAGGGGCTTAGCTACTAGTTGCTGATGGATAGTATGAAACATCGGCCGGGAAATAAAGCAGCACATTCAGCAAAAATTACAATTGGACGCCATCGATTATTTAATTTAATTTTTTTTTGCCAAAAATGCTAATTTGATAGGAAAAGCTGATATTTCTTATTAATTTGTGGATTGCCTTTGATGGGAACACTAGTAGCAGGTTAGCCCATAAAAGAGGAAATGGCCCAAATCCAGTAGCGGTTGTTTTCAACCTGAGATGGTCAACGCTTTCGTTGATCGGCGGAGTAGCAAGTGGGCCGACAATGATCCAAGATTAATGATGGCCCATTTGAGCTCAGGATGGTTAACGCTGCCGTTAACTGGCGGAGTAGCAAGTGGGTCGATAGTGATCCAAGATCAACGACGGCCAATCTAAGCCTGGGGCGGTCAACGCTACCGTTGACCAGAGAAGTGGCAAGTAGACCGGCAAAGGCTCAGGGCGAACGCGGCCCATGCCTACATCGGCCCATGTGTCTCTTTTCAGACCACAACGGTTGTCTGCTCTAATTTTCGCATCTCCAAATAAAACAATCTCCCCTATAACGGTAATCATCCAGAATCAGAGCACATCTTGGGAGGAAGGCACGAGTATCTATATACAATCTGTAAGGAAACCTTAACGGTTATTATGTGCAGAAGGTAGGAGATCCACCTCTTTGACTGTTACAGCCGGGAATGGCACTTACACCTACGCAGAAAAGGCAACGATTCCCCCACAAAAGGCGGGCATCTAGCCCCGCTGCATAAGGAAGGCAGCCCAGGGCCATGGCTATAAAAGGTCATGGAAATTCACACCAGAGGCACACTTTCTCTTGCCCACTAAATGCCTTCAGGCAAACTCAAGCTCTTAGAAGTTTTTTAATTTTCAAACATCCAAAGCTACTCTCTCTTCGATTGTACTCCCCACTTATATCTATAAACACACTTTCAATATTAATTTTTACATTCTATACATTCACTTTCTATTCTCAGATGGCTGCTTACTGATTTGAATATCAGAGTATTTTTAGTGGGATAAAATTTCGCCATCACCTGACCTCCTATTTGAAATTGTGGTGTGTAGGATCCGAAACTGAGAGGACAGAGACTGAAATTTGACGGACAACTCGACCTGAATCTATTCAAAGTTTCGATCTATGATGCATCATTGATGCCGTCTATAGGAACGCTAACTAAAAGCCAACCACTGTCGTCCTTAAAACCAGTGTCATCAAATAAGATGGTGAACACCAAGGCTCAAGTTAATGCTCCTGCTAGAGATACTGCATCCCCCGACCATGACCACTCAACTGGTAATCTAGTTGGAGGGCAACCTGCCCTGTTTTTCCTTAACTTGGCGGAGTAGATGAACAATATGTTCAGAATACTCCAAATGTTCTGCACCCACCAGGGCAAGAAGAAGTAGAGGGCTTAGCCCTCATCGATTCTCGTTCCGGCCTCGAGGCGTGGAGGTCAGAGGAAGAAGCCGGCCAATAATGCTTCAAGGCTAGGCAACTCTCATGCTTTGGAGGCCTCCAACTCCCAAGGCTGTTCAAGGCTTGAAGGGCACTTGGGCCATGGGACTTTGGATGAGAACCCCGAGAGAAGAAACCCCCGATATTCTCGAGACAAGCCATAACCTCAGGCTCAGGAGGAAGCCTTTCGGATCGTCCGATCCACCAACGGTAGCAGTCGGCTGGCTGCGCGCCGCACAGTAGAAAGAATAGAGTTAATGACTTACCTCAACTCCAAGAGATCAGAAAATTCCTCCCGTGTGGAGGAAAATTTTGAGAAGATCTGAAATCGTGTGTTTAGGGACTCATCCAATGCCACCGATCTGGAGAGATCTCCCTTTACCACGGTGATCTAGACTCGTCCAGTACCGACAAAGTTCAAGATGTCGACCCTAGATTCCTATAATGGGAGCACTAATCCCATGGATTATTTGGATCACTTCTGCACCCATCTAAGCCTCCAAGGCCTGGAGGAGGCGGCGATGTGCCAATATTTTCCCCTCACTTTGAGGGGGGATGCCTAGATCTGGTTCCATCGACTCCTTCCCAACTCGATCTAGAGTTTCAGAGATCTCATTGATCTCTTCTTGGCAGAGTCTGCTTCCAACCGTCGGGAAGAAAAACAGTCATGGCGCCTCTCTCACATCAAGCAGAGGTAGGGCGAGAACCCAATGAAGTTGCTCGAGCAGTACGTGGCGGAAGCCAGAAGAATCCCCAAACTCACTGAAGAGATAAAGTTTGGCAGCTTCATCTTTGCGTTAGGGTCGAGTGACTTCTTCAAATACTTAGCTCACAAGAACTCGAAGACCTTCCAGGAAGCGGATGTCATCATCAGAGCATACGTGGCTGCCGAAGAGGTCAACGAGGCATAGCGTCCTGAGAGAACCGATCAGCCTCGCTCATTCCTTGTCGAAGGAAAGAGGAAGAACATGGCGGCGACAATCCCCACCAGAAGCAACATAGGATCGGAGCACTAGACTATAAGGGGTACAGGCCTGTCAATCTGACTTCGTTGAATGACACACGGTCTAACGTCCTCATACAGATTCGTGAGGAGAAGTTCATCAAGTGGCCAAAGCGACTGAAAAACACGGAGGGAGGAAATCCAGCAAAATAATCAATTTCCATCGATCTCCGGGACACACCACAGAAGAATGTAAGACGCTCCAATGGGAGATTGAGGAGCTTATCCGGAGAGGCCATCTCACCAGGTTCATTAGGAATCCTAGGCAGAGTTCTGGCACCGCGGGCGGAGAAGGGTCAAATCCCTCCCAACCGTAGAATCGGGTCGCTATTGGAGTGGTCAACATGATAACGACCCGACCGCCTAAGACCCATTAAGCAGATCACAAATAGAGGCAAGCTGAGTGCAAGAAGCAGAGAACGAGGGAAAATGTCATTAGCTTTAGTGATAGCGACATGGCTCATGTAATTTTTTCACATATTGATCATCTTGTTGCATCTGCACTTGTTTCATATAGTACTATGGACTACTAGTTGAAACGAGTTTTCGTTGATAATGAAAATTTCAAGGATTTACTTTACCTTAATGCATTCTTTAAACTTGGTCTAAAAAAGAATCAACTAAAACCTACCGAAGGGCTACTGTATAACCTAGACAACGAATCTATGGCTGTCCAATGGACAATACAGTTAGAGGTCACCTTAGGCATGTATCCCAAAACGATGAGTCCCACACCTTCCTGATTGTTGACCTGCCCTTTATATATAATACTATTCTAGGCCGGCCGTGCTTAGCAACATTTGGAGCCGTCACCTTAATACCATACTTAAAAATAAAATTTCCAATAGCGTGCGGAATTGGTGAACTATTGGGTGATCAAGTGACTGGATGGACCTGCTACATATCGTAGGTAGTCCCAAGCGGCAATGGAAGGCCTGCAGGAGAGTTGGATCATTAAGAAGCAACCTTGTAGTTGGTGCAGTTCGGTAAAGATACCGACCTCGTACCACTAAATCCGAAGGACCTAGAGAGGTGTGTACGGATAGGAGGCTCGCTCGCCGAACCCCTGCGTAATGAGCTGATAGTGCTTTTGAGGCAGAACGTGGATACTTTTTCATGGACATGCCTCCGATTTTGATCGGAGTAATGGTCCACAAGTTGGATCTCGATCCCGACTATAAAACCATTAGACAAAAGTGAATGAACCACTTTGTTGAGAAACTCGTAACCATCCGAGAAGAAATAAAGAAGCTGCTAGATGCCGACTTTATTAGGAAAGTCCAGTACTCGGATTGGCTCTAAAATATCATCCTGGTCAAGAAAAGTAACGGAAAATGGCAGATGTGTATCGATTTCATTGACGTAAATAAGGCCTGCCTAAAGGATATCTTTCCTTTGCCCAGAATTGACTTATTAGTAGACTCGACTTCTAGTCATGAGCTGCTGTATTTCATGGACGCGTACTTGAGCTACAACTAGATTAAGATGAGCCCAGAGGACGAGAAGCACACCTTATTTATGACCGATCAAGGCACCTACTGCCACAAGGTCATGCCTTTCAATTTAAAGAACGCGAGCATGACTTACCAAAGGCTCATGAACAAGATGTTCAAGAAGCATATCGGTTGCAATATAAAGGTGTATGTAGACGACATACTCGTCAAAAGCAAAACCACTAGCGACCATATTTGCGATCTGGCTGAATCCTTCAAGGTACTCCGTACACATTAAATAAAGTTAAACCCATCGAAGTATGTCTTTGGAGTGTCCTTAGATAAGTTCTTGGGTTTCATCGTCTCTCAGTGAGGAATCGAAGCAAACCCAGAGAATATCAAGGCCCTCAGGGACATGTCTCCGCCATGAAGCGTCAATGATATCCAGAGGCTAATCGAAAAGTTGGCAGCGCTGTCCCGCTTCTTAGCCAAGTCGGGAGATAAGTACTAGTTTTTCTTCAAGGCACTGAGGAGGATGAAAGCAAACAGTTTCCAGTGGACTATAGAGTGCAAGGCCGCTTAGATTAGTTAAAACAATACCTGACCAGTCTACCATTGCTAACATCATCAAGAGATGGAGAAAAGTTGTATTTCTACTTGGCAGTGTCAAAGGTGGTTCTTAGCTCTGTTCTCATACGTCAAAACTCCAATGCACAGCGGCCAGTCTACTACGTGAGTAAAACGTTGACCGACATAGAGACACACTACCCGCGCACTGAGAAGCTCGCTTTGGCACTTGTCTTCTCAGCCCAAAAATTGAGGCCTTATTTTCAGGCTCGTCGCGTGGTCATCTTGCCCGACCAGCCGTTGAAGGGTATCATTCAGAAGCCTGATGTTTTCGGACGGTTGGTTAAGTGGGCCATCTAGTTAGGAGAGTTTAATATTGAATTTTGACCTAGGCTAGTCATCAAGGGTCAGATCCTGACCAACTTTATCGTCGAGACCACGACCCCGATGGTTGATGAGCACCCCACTAAGGACACATATTACAATCCAGAAGAGTCGGAATGGGTCCTCAACGTAGACGGTTTATCTACCAACTTAGGCAGTAGTGCTGAAGTGGTTGTACGGATCCCAGACGGGTTTGAAGTGAAATACTCCTTTAAACTTGATTTTTCGGCCACCAATAATGTTGCAGAGTATGAAGCTTTACTAGCCGAATTATGACTAACCAAGGAATGCTCAGCTAAGTGACTGACCGTTTACAGCGACTCAGAGTTAGTCGTTAACCAGATCAATGGGAGCTTCAAGGTGTACAACCTTCTATTGGCTAGATACCTGACTAAGGCATAGGACACGATCCGGAGATTTGATAAGCTGAGCCTAGTCTACGTCCCTAGAACTGAGGACTAGAAGGCCGACCAACTCGCTAGAGTAGCGGCAACCAAAAATCCAGAATAGTACTCGAGAGATATAAGGGAAGTTTTGAACACCCCCACTATAGAGGAACAGGAAGCGATGCAAGTCTCCAATGACGAAAATTGGAAGACACTGTAGTGGAGGTATCTAGCGGACGGAACACTATTGGAGAAAGTGGACAAGGCCAAGCAAATCAAAAGGACGACCGACTGGTACACCATAGTCGACGGAAGGCTGTATTGCCAAGGATACTCGACTCCATACCTTCGGTATCTTACCCCTGAGGAGGCTAACTACGCTTTAAGTGAAGTCTACCTCAGGATCTGTGGATCACACATCGGCGGTAAGAACCTAGCGTTCAAGGTCATGCAATAGGGATACTATTGGCCTACAATGAGGAAAGACACCTTGGAGTTTGTGAAGAACTGCGAGAACTGTTAACTCCATGACAATCTTCACCACCAACCGGCCATGGAGCTAAGATCCCTCCAAACTACTTGGTCTTTTGCGCAATGGGGGCTCTATATTCTCGGCCCATTTTTCTTCACAACCGGGCAAAAGAAGTTCATCATCGTAGGAATAGCTTACTTCACCAAATGGGTTAAAGCTGCCCCGCTGACTTAGATCACCGAGCACAACGTCCTAGAATTCGTCCGCCAGAATATAGTGAGCAGATTTGGCATTCCCAAGGTCACTGTAATTGACAACGGAGCTCAATTATTAGGGAAGCGCTTTACTAAGTATTATACTAGTTTAGACATCATATTAGTCCACACTTCAGTAGCATACCCCCATGCTAACGGACAGGTGGAAGTCACCAACCGTACGTTGCTCTACGATTTAAAGACTAAGTTGGAGGACGCGGTGGGCTCCTGGGTTGACGAACTAATCTCCGTGCTATGGTCATACCGGATGACTCCTAAAGAACTAACTCGCGAGACACCCTTCAGCCTCTGCTATGGGAATAAGGCTGTAATACCGGTAGAGATCGGGCTCCCAAGCCTCAGGGTCGAAGCATTCGATCTACTGGGCAACTCCCAAAAGATAAGGAAGCACCTAGATCTACTGGAGGAAACCCGTGACACGACAAAATGCGCATAGCCGCCTACCAATAACGAATCGCTTGCTATTACAACAAGAAAGTAAAAGTGCGGCAATTTGAAGTTGGAGATTTGGTCTTGCGGAGTATAAAATCTATGGGTAGGACAGCCAGCCGGAATAAGCTTTCTCCGAATTAGGCAGGCCCATTCCTAGTCTCAGCCATCATGCGAAATGGAGCATACAAAGCTCCGAACCCAGAATAGCAAGTTGGTCCTGCGGACATGGAACACAGTCCACCTGAAGCGCTACTACTAGTGAAGACCCAAATAAGTTTACTATGTGATGTGGAGCATGCTTGTAACATTTATGATGATTAATAAAAAAATAATTCTTTTTCATTTGCATTGTTTCATGTTTCTCTTTCATTTTTTTCATATGAATACTTGCATGCATATTGTACAAAATAAACGACCTAAATTGCCCATAAATCGGGTAGGTTTTCACTCGCTCGTAATTAAATCTTGATCATCTAAGCGGCTTGTAAGTTGTTGAATTAAACCTTATAAGCGGTCGAATAAAACCTTGATCATCCAAACGGCCCGTAAGTGGCCGAGTTAAACCTTAGGGGGCTTAAACGGCACGCGTGACGACCTCCTCCAGTAGGAGATAGCATAGTCAATTTACAACGGTCAACAAATAAGGGGCAAAGTCCTCCGACTAAAAACTGGCAACCCAGATTCATACATGGGTAGCGTCACCTAATACGGAAACTTAACTCGTTAAACAAAGTGTGCTCGCATGTGAAGATGTCATGATACAACAACTTACCTTGATGTCTCCTCGAGGACTTAGGTCCATCTAAGAGTGCAACATACATCTCCGAGCAATTGGACTATGATGACTAGTGTTATGGCTGACTGCCCCATACAAAGTATACTAAGCCAGCCGGCCAGTGCAAAGAGTAAACGACTAAAGGAAAAGTAGGATAAAGTCAAGAAACATGATACGTCAACAAAATCGGCATTTTATTAACAAATCTTTATTTAAGAACAAAAGTACAAAAATTACATATAGGGAACAGAGTTCCCAGGACACGGGAGAGGCCCCTAGGTGGCCCGAGAAAAGTCCACCAAGTCCTCATGCCGCTAGGCAGCACGGTTTGAGGGGTCAAGGACGCTACTAGGAAAATCAAGATCTGTGACCTTGACAATATGGCGACAAATGCTGACGCGTTCCCAAAGCCTGGCCCACAATGCCTGAGTGACCTCTTGATGACGTAGATGAATGGATAGCTCGTTATCTAACAAGGCTATCCTTCCCCGGAGCTCACCTGTGAGCCCCTCTGCCTGAGCAGCCCTCTCTTCCAGTCTTGTAGATTGTGCTCTCAGCTCAGGCAACTCAGACTGGAGGGCGGCTTCCACCTCCTAGTGCTTTTTGACTTGGGCGCTCAACTAGCTATGTTGTTTCTGCAGTTAGAGAATCTCTTCATTCCAATCTCTGATTACTGCATCCCTCTGGCGCAATCCCTTATGCACAACACCCAATATCTTATCTTCTTGTAAGAAATCAAAGAAGTTAGGCAATAGTGACAAAGAAAGAAGAAAGGGAAAGCTTCGAAAGGTTACCGAAAAGACTCTTCATTGCTTCCTTCCTAACTGGCCCCGTGACTCAAGACCGTTCAAGGAGAACTTGGAGTGGCCCCCTCCTAAGACCACTTCATAGTGGCTTCATCGGCAGTCTCCAACGACAAGACATCCAGGAGACTTAGAGTGACGGCCTCCTGCGCAGGCTCTAGAATGATGTCAACTGCTTGAGCAAGTGCTCCGGCAGCTGACTCTTCTTGCTCAGTAGACGGCTCCGTAACTGACTCCTTTAGCCTGGCGGCTCTTGTGGCAACCTGCACGTTGGCCTCGAAGACCTCCATAGAAGCCTCAACCCTTGAGCACTCTCCAACCCTAGCAAGTTGCCTGACCATCCGATAGTCCGGCTCTGTAGAAGACGAGGAAGTAGGCTCAGCCGGAATTACCCTCTTCTTCCCTGGGCTACTGGGAGCATCACCGATCATGGGAACGCCAGCCTCGTCGATAGTGAGAGCGTCAGCCTTCCTCTTGCGTTGTGACGCCGCCGGCGATGGAGGTCTAATCTTCTGGACAGGTGAAAAAGGCCCCCAGTGAGCTCTCCTGGCCTCTTGCCTTCAAACTAGGTGATCCCTCTTGAACTCAAAGAGATGCTCCTTTACCAACTACAGTATTGTCTCCACTGTCTCCACTTCTTCCTTCGTGGCTCTCCCAGTGAGGTTATCAGGAACCTTGACCCAATCCCAGGACAAGGGCCAGTTGTTAGCACCATGAACAAAGAAGAAGCGATCTTTCCAGTTCTTGAGAGAGTCATAGATCGCACTGCGGATACACAGCTCCCTGGGAGACAATGAGATCCAGTCGCCACTCTGGGTGAATCGAAACATTACCCTGATAGCCTCCACCGTCAGCAGCCATGAATTGTGGTGGAGGAATATACATAGCAAATAAAGATATCGGACAACATTCACGTGAAACCATACGATAGGAACGTCAAATACCGTAAAAATACAAAGTAACTCATCTGGTACAGGGAAGCGAAACCCACTCCTCAGGTGCACCTCATACATAGTAATGCAGCCATCAAGGGGAGAGCAGGCTCTGTCCTTCTCTATGGGCATTGAGAACACCATTTAAGGAGGAATGTTGAACTCGATGTACAATTGCCTTGCCACACCTCACCAGTGAAAATGATTGAGGGAATTTAAGAAATGGAATGAGTTATGAGATCGGAAGCCAAAGGAAGGGACAAGGACTTAGAAGTTTTGAGAAGAAAGGCGTGGGAAATTTGATTTGACGCACGATTTTTATAAAGTTTGCGGCCATTGGAGTAAGGCAGCGCATCAAAAAGGTGCACCCATCATAACAGACACGCGTTGTTTTCGGAGAGGGCGCAGTCAAATCAGATCTTCTGGTGAATTAATTACCATGATTGCAAATTCACTACATGACGATACGTAGCTGAGTACTAAAGCGATTTTGTAACTTTTCGATTGCCTGACCGGTAGCATAATGAAACAACGCGTCGATTCAATCCACACTAGTTTTCTGCATTCTGACATGACGAATTTTGACATTGCAGTCAACTAATGCAGTCAACGCTCTCCTTTTAGCTCATTTCTCTGGATCTTGATGTTGCGGTCAATGAATCTGGTCAACATTCCCACCAGCTCAGTCCTCCAAATCTTAACGTTGCGGTCAACAATCAATAGACTCGGAGCGAAAAATAAAGAGCATGCACAACGACGAGGGATGAAGACCAAGAGCCACTACTAGTTTCTTTATCAAACTTACCATTACAAGTTACACAGTCGTATGCGTCCCATTGTGAACATGCAAGATTTCTAGGCCACCAACATGGGAGTCAAGTGATGGGGACGCTAGTAGCATGTTGGCCCACAAAGGGGGAAACAACCTAGATCCAGTAGCGGCCCATTTCAACCTATGATGGTCAATGCTTCCGTTGACTGGTAGAGTTACAAGTGGGCCGTTAGTGGCCCAAGATCAACAACGGCTTATCTCAGCCCAGGACGGTTAACGCTGCGGTTGACCGGCAGAGTAGCAAGTGGGTCAACAGTAGCCCAAGATCAACGGCGTCCTATCTAAGCCCGACATGGTAACATTCTCGTTGACTGGCGGAGTGGCAAGCAACTCGGTAGTCACCCAAGACAAACGTGGCCCATGCCTACATCGGCCCACGCGTTCTTTTCTAGGCCACAATGGCCGTCTACCCTAATTTTTCGTATTGCCAAAGAAGGCAATCTCTCCTGTAACGGAAACTTCCCAGAATCATAGCACATCCCAGAAGGAAGGCGCGAGTATCTACATGTAATCTGTAAGAAAACCCTAACGGTTACCATGCGCAGAAGGAAGGATATCCACCTCCTTGGCCGTTACAGCCGAGAATGGTGCTCACGTCTATGCAGGAAAGTCAACAATTCCCCCAAAAAAGGCAAGCATCCAGTCCCGCTGTGTAAGGAAGGCAGCCTAGGGTCATTGCTATAAAAGGCCATGGAAACTTACTCCAGAGGCATCCTTTCTCTTGCCCACTAAATGCCTTCAAACAAACTCAAGCTCTCAGAAGTCTTCTAAACTCTCGAGCATCTAAAGTCACTCTCTCTACAAGTACACTTCCTACCTACATCCATAAACACACTCCTAGCATTCATTTCTATATTTTTTATATCTACCCTCTATTATCAGAAGGCTATTTACTGACTTGAGCGTCAGAGTATTTTCGGTGGGATCAAATTCCACTGTCACCTGACCTCTTGTTTGAAATTATGGTGTGCAGGATCCAAAACTTAGAGAACGGAGACTGAAATTTGACGGACAGTTCGATCCGAATCTATTCGAAATTTAGATTCATGGTGCATTAGCCTTCTTGAAGATGTTGATTGATTGGACCACATCATGAAACATTATAATTCTAAGGATAATGTATTTCCAAATATAGCATATACTATCTTATAATTTACATACATGCTTGGGGACTCATTTATCTATAAATAGTTTATATATATATAGGATATGATCTAAAATGTGATCGGTTTAGACCTGTTGCTATGAGGGGCTCACAAAACGTAAGCCTATGGTGAAATATGAGTCGACCAAGTTATTATACCTAGAATGGAAGAAAATCTGACCAAACTATTAGATATTCAAATGGCTGAACTGTTGGTAATACAAAAGACTAAGATATTGAATAACCCCTTAGTTAATAAATTTAAACGATTAATCTTTACGATCTGTTACATAAATTAAAATACGAATGGTTGAACCAAATGATGTGCCCAATGTATAAACATTAGATTCAAAACTTATGAAACAGATTTAATATCTAACCAATATAATTATTTAATTAATGTACAATCATACCTCTTCAAAAAAGGTATATTGATTGACAACAATATTATAAATACACATATTTTTCGCAAATAAGGGGAGAGAATCTAAATCATTTATAAAATTAACATGTATAGAATTATAGTCTTCTATACACTTATTAATCCCAAAAATTATTGAGCAAAATCTTCCATTTCTTACTTTCTCTCTAATCCTCAACCTTTTATAATATTTTATTTTTTTGAAATAATTTTTAACTTGGGGCATTAGAGGATATTTCATAGAGTGATTTCATTATCCTTTGATTTATTATTAATTATTGTGGTGTGTAGGAATTGGATCAAAAGATTTGAAGGTCTGATTGATTTTGTTCGGATGATTATCCAAATCTAATGTATGCATTTTTTATACTATTTGTAGGAACATGGTTAAGCCATTTATTCATAATTAGTCAAAATTATACCAATTTGGGAACAACTCTCATCTTTGACAATGCAAAAATATGAACGTGTGAGTACAAGGACAGTCAAACTAGCCCCCAAAGGATACTCCATCCCGTGGTATTGTCCCTTAGGAGGATAGTTTCAAAAGTGCTCACCCATCAACCAATCTTGACATTAGGATTTGATCGCTTAGATACATGACATATTGAAGAAACAAAAGTTATTATAGGATAGAGTTAGTGGCCAAACTCCCATGGCCAAGGTCGTCTAGACAAAGGCATCAACCTCTCAAAGGAAGTCAGAAGGAAAGAAAGTTATCTCAAAGGAAAGCCATACTTAGTCAAAGATTCCAAAGGCTCCCGAGATGCTCGTTCATGTTACTTCTTCTCGATTTGAGGGGTGCCTAAACTTCAAAGTTGGGGAAGAGATTCCCGAGCAACAAAATCTTTGGTATACCCAAGGGAGGAGATCCCTAAGAAATGGAATCTTTGGTATACCTAAGATTTTAAACGCTTAGTTAACTGGGAGGAGAGGTCATGTAGAAAGTAAGCTTAAAACAGTTCTAGCTAAACTGATATAGTATGTACCTGCTAATCATTTGAAATTAATGACATTTTCAACGCCAAAAGAATTGTCTCTACCATTGGAGCAAAGAAAAGAATAAAAAGGATTGAATAGTAAATTTTTTAGGAAAATATTATTGGATAGAAGATTGAACATTGAGATAAAGAGGTATTAATTATAAGTTTAAAATGTTAATATTAGAGCCTTGTGATGGAAGTATTGATCCAATAGATTATCTTGACTACTTTTAAACATTGTTTAGCTTCCAAAACTTGGAAAATGTCGCGCTTTGCTGTTGCTTTTAATTTTAATGTGAGATGTGAAAATTTGATTTTACAGGTTAGATAAAATTTTGTTTGGTCTTTCTAGGAATCAATAGACCAATTTCAATCACAATTTGCTCCAACTGGAGGGATAAAAAGCAACTCTAGTACCTTATTAGGATTCGACAAGCATCAAGTAAGAGTCTAAAGTATTTTCTAGTTAGATTTAATGTGAATGCCAAAGGCATATTGATATTTACTGATAAGATAAAGTGGAATGCCTTCATGGTAATGATACAATCTGATGACTTTTTAAAATATTTAATTTAGTAGGACCCAAAACAGAAGGAGTACCTCAAAAATATCTATGGAACCCTTGGTTCATCTCAAATAATGATAAAGATGATGAAGAGTAGAATGAGCAACCGTAAAACTGAGTAGCTAAAAGAGTAATTAATATGGTGTCTATTAGTTTTGCCAATAAAAAGACTTTAGATCATCCTAAGATGGTGTCCTTTACCAAGATATACAAGTTAAGGATAGAAAATGATGACATTTGTTTTAATAACGACGATAAGCTATATATAATCTCTCCCCACTCAATCTCTTTTATTATATCTACACTTGTTTCAGATAGTTTATAAATACCAATTGAAATGAGTCTTTATGGATGATTAAAGTTTAAGGAATATTATTTACTTCGATGTGTTCATCAAGTTAGAAATTAAAAGTAGTTAGATGGAACTATCAGATGGGCCGTCATATAGACTTGATAACGAACCAATCCAAGTGAAAAGAAAGTGTAATTGGAGGTTATGTTGGGGGCATATCTGAAAATGGCCTCCTATATGCTAACCTTCCTAGTTATTGATCTTCCCTTAGTTTATAATATTTATATTAGGCCAATCGTACAATTTGGGGTAGCTAATTCAATATCACATCTTAAATTAAAATTTCCAACTAGACATAGGATTAGAGAAGTCATAGGAAACAAGTTACCCAGCAAAGTTGCTATTTGATGCAGATCAATGGCTAGACACTTTCCCAACTGGTTAAAAAGTTTGATCTTCGAGATGAGATTTCTCTTTCATAAGTACAGCTTGGAGATTTGCCTCTATAAATTTTTCTAAATCCGGGGACCTAGATAAATATGTTCAAATCTACTCTTTGCTAACCCAAGATCTAAAAGAGTGATTAATTGAGTTTTTACGGAATAATACGAACATCTTCTCTTGGATACCAATTTACACAATGGAAATCCCAATGGCAATGATAGTTCACACATTGAGCCTTATCTCAGGACACAAGCAAGTTAGACAACAAAGGCAAAATTGTTTTGTGGAAAAACACATAGTAATTCATAAAGTGGTTTAAAAGTTAATTGATGCCAGTTTCATCAGGGAGGTAATTATTCAGATTGGTTATTAACATCATCAGTATAAAAAAGTGCAATGAAAAATAGGTAATGTATGTCAACTTCACAAATGCAAATAAAATATATCCGAAAAGATAGTTTTCTACTTCTAAGGATCATCTATCTGGTAGACTCAATATCTGGATACTAACTACTCAACTTCATGGATACTTAATTTGAATACAACCAAATATGGATGAATCTGGAAGTCAAAAAGATAACCTTGTTTATGAATGATTAGGAAACTTACTACTACAAAATAATGCCGTTATATTGAAGAGTGTTGGGTTGATGAATAAAATATTTGAATGGCAGATTGAAAGAAATATGGAGGCATGTGTGGATGACATGCTTGTTTCTTGTATACTTGTTGACAACCATATTAACGATCTAGTCAAGACATTCAAAGTTCTTAAAAAATAAAGAATAAAGTTAAATCCAACCAAATATGTATTTGGGGTAATGTCTGGTAAGTTTTTGGGTTTACTATCTCACAACGTGGGATAGCGGCAAATCTAGAGAAGGTAAAGCCATAATGGATATAGGATTGCCTAGGACTTTTAATGAAATTTAAAGACTAATTGAAAGACTGGCTTTTGGTAAAGCCAGTTGAAAAATATCTACAATTCTTCAAGATATTAAAAGGAGTGAAGATAAATGGGTTCTAATGAACAGATGAGTGCCAGCAAGCTTTCTAAGAATTAAAAAATATTTGATACATCTACCTAAAATGACTTGTCCTAAAAAGGATGATGAATTATATGTCTACTTAGCCATATCAAAGATATCCTTGTGTGCAATTCTAGTTAGAGAGGAGATAGGAATTCAATGACCAGTATATTATATCAGTAAAACCCTAATAGAAATGGAAACTCGATATAAGTAAATAGAAAAATTTTGTGTCAGCCTTAGTTTTTAATGTGAGAAAGTTTCAATTGTATTTTTAGTCCTATAGGATTGTGGCCTTGACCGATTAACTGTTAAAAAGGATCTTACGAAAATTAGAATTATTCAGATGTCTAATCAAATTGTAGAGTCCCACATCGGATGGAGAGGGAACAAAGTATGTCTTTATAAGGGCGTAGATACCTCTCCCTTGTGGACGCGTTTTGGGGACGGTGGGCTCCGTCTGCCAAGAACAAAACCGTACAGACCGCGTGATAGCTTGGGACGCTGTGAAGTTCCCCCGACCCAAAGCGGACAATATCCACATGCGAATGCATCAGGGACGTTACAGATGGTATCGGAGTCGGGATCCGGTCCGGTGTGCCAGCGAGGACGCTGGGTCCCCAAGGGGGGTGGACTGTAGAGTCCCACATCGGATGGAGAGGGAACGAAGCGTGCCTTTATAAGGGCGTGGATACCTCTCCCTTGTGGACGCGTTTTGGGGCGGTGGACTCCGTCTGCCAGGAACAAAACCGTACGGGCCGCGTGATAGCTTGGGACGCCGTGAAGTTTCCCCGACCCAAAGCGGACAATATCTACATACGGATACGTCGGGGATGTTACACAAATAGTCGATTGAGTCGTGCAAGTTTGACATAGAGTTTAGATTGTGACTATCCATAAAGGGTTAAGCCATTACAGACTATTTTGTTGAAATGATGACCCTAATCTTGAAATAAACAAATGAAATCATGGAGGCAATTCTAAAAGGATCACCACTCGCAAGGACATTGCATGATGATGGAGCATCCCCACAGTTAGGCAGCAGAGCTAGGGTGGTGTTAATTTCATTCGAAGGTTTCAAGATAAAATACTTAGTCATATTCAAGTGCCTAGCCACCAACAACATGATAGAGTATGAGACTCTATTAACCGACTGAAAGCTCATAAAAGAATATTCCATTGAAAACTTAATCATCTATAGTGGTTTTAAGTTAGTTGTCAATCAAGTGCTAGCTAATTTCAAAATAACCAGCCTAGACATGGCTAAGTATCTCCACGAGGTATGAGATTTCTTATTATCCTTCGATAAGGTTGAAGGTATCCATATACCAATAAAAAATAATTGAAAAGTTGATTAACTTTTTAAGATATTAATATTCGATTGTTTAGAGCAATATGCCAAAGATATGAGAGATATACTTCAAAGGCTTAGCATCGAGAAACAAAATAAAGTTTTCAAAGTGATGGATGAGTTAATTTGGATAACTCTATATCCAAAATACCTTGAGAGTAGAATGCTTCTGAGTAATTCCATATAGGCAAAATACATTTAAAAAATGGCTAGATAGTACACTCTGGTAGATAGGTCACTATAAAGATGGATTATTTGATACCCTACATGCACTGTTTGTCTTTAGTGGAAGTTGGTTACACCATTAGAGAGGTACATCTTGATATATGTAGGGTGCATGTAGGAGGAAAAAATTTAGTTTTTACAATGATAAAGTAGGTATTTATTGGCCAATCATAAAGAATGATGCGATGGAGTTCATAAAAAATATGCAGAATTGTCAAATTTATGGTAATCTACTCAAGCAACTATATATAAAATTCCTGACTTTGCAGGCTCCTTGACCATTCACATGGTGGGATTGGACATGTTAGGTCCATTTGTGATAGCAATTGAATAGAGAAAATTTATTATTATTACGGTAGATTGTTTCATGAAATGGGTTAAAACTTCTCGATTGTCCAAAATTACAGTATAATGCAATGGGTTTTATGTACCAAAATATTATTTATAGATTTATGATACCGGAGGTCATACTAAAGACAATGGTACACAATTCTCTAACAAAAGACTCATAATATATTGTAATGACCTCAAAATTAGATTAGTTCAATACTTTAATATTATACCCACAAACGAAATCATAAATAGGAGTGACAAATTTTTATTTTTTTATTTTTGGTAAGTAGGAGTGACAAACTAGATGATAATGAATGGGCTAAAAATCAAGTTACACAAAGTTAGAGGGGCCATGGTAGATGAACTTTCAACAGTAATTTGGTCATACCGAATGACTCCAATAGAGCCAACATAGGAATCGCATTCAGCCTGTGTTTCATAATAGAAGTAGTTATTCCAGTGGAGATAGGATTGCCAACTTATCAGGTAAGAATTTCATTCTAGATCAAAACTCTAAGCTCCTGAGAAAGCATTTGGATCTCTTAGAAAACATTAGGGAGACGGTATGAATCTGGGTGATAGCATATCATTAAAGAGTCGCTCAATATCACAATAAGAAAGTAAATGTGCGAACTTTTAAGGTTAGTAACTTATATTAAGGAATATCGAAACAACCAGAAAGCTAATACAAAGGAATAAACTATCTCTAACTTGGGAGAGGCCATTCTTAGTGTTGGTTATTTTTTATAATAGGGCATATAAATTACTTACTCAAAATAAAAATTAATCTTTTAAAATTGGATAATCTTTTATTTCAAAAAATACTACCAATAACGAGAATATCCTATGAACATATAGGTATGCCCTGCCCTTCACTTTGGAATGCTCATGTGTGATAATTTATTTTTTAAATTATTAATGAAGTTAATTTTTTGATTTGTTTCTTGATAATTTGTATGCTTGCATGTAATCAATATAATTATGACTAACCCTAAGTTAGACAATATATTTAAACTCCTAGTCTATAAAATGTGCTGATTTAAGGGAATGGTTAAGGTGTGGGTTCAATAGAACCAGATGGCTCTAAGTATGTTTACACACCAATAATTTCAAAAGATTCGAAGGCTTGAGAACCAAGTGTTCAATTTCCTTTTGAGAGGTTAAGGATAGGCTGGATAAAGTTAAAATCAAGACTCGACTAATAATCATCTGACTTACTAGACTTTAGGGATGTTATCACGCATAAGTGTTAATACACCATTCTACGGGATACACACGATTAGTTAAATGATCTTTTTTTTTTGATAAGTAATTAATTAAATTGTATTAAAAAGAAAAGAAATTACAACCCCTATATTCTATTCCAAGTGTTTTGCCGACTTGGAGATAGAATATAGTATCAAGGGAATCCCTTGAATGCCATGACACAATTTATGAAAGCAAAAGATACGACGAGAGATCAATAGTCGCCATATCGGCAACAACACCAACACCAAACAGGGAATGTGTGAGAGTAGGATCCGGAATACTCATCACAGCCAATGCGTCCACATCTGCCAAACCGACAGCGACAAAATTCCAATGATACTCGACCCACACAGCATCAGACATGCAAAATCGCAGGTAATCCAAACCGGGCAAGTGAGAAAGCAGGAACCGGACTGCTAAAGATCCCCAAAATGACCAAGTCAAACCGCAATCCATCTGGGCGGACCAAAGCACATACCGCAATCCATGATGCCGGTCAACAAATTGACCGGCCAAAAACACCAGAAGCCAAATCAGGCATAGGCAAGCGGTAACAGTCGCAATCAAGAACAGCAACATAAGGACAAAGGTCCACGTCAGCCAATCCGAATAGCAAAACCAACAGCATTTCAGCACAGGAAGGACGCCTCGTCAGCAATGCCACAGCAAAAAAAAAATCGGTGATTTCAGAAGAAACCAGAATACCAACACACCACGTCAGCAGGCCTACCCGTCCTCAAATGCCAGGAAGGCCAACTCGGCCACGACAATAAATCCGCAACAGCAAAAACGAATTTAGCCTTGACTTCTGAAGAAGCAAAAATGAAACCGATCTGTGACATAGGCATCAGTATTGACAAATATTTCGTCCAAATGGCTACAGGATAGAACTCAGCCACATCCAGCTAATAGAGCAATTGATAAACCGGCAGCTACATGCCACAACAGCAAGGCCATCGAAAAGTCACCAATTGTTCCACGTCAGCAAGAGTCCAACCCAACCGCTTCACCAAACCGGGCAAAGGAACAACCCATCACCAGATTGTTTGATAACACTATGCCACTTCGGCCATAAGGATGCACAAGGCCTCACCGGCCTTAACACCCATCCAGAACCTCCACTGCAAATCACTTAGATTTACAGGGCTTTATCCTACTCCGAGTTTTTTTTCTTAGCCCGTTCAAGACTACCATTGGAGCTTGAAGAAAACGGCTCCCCAAAGTTTGAAGTAACCAGGGAGTATTTTTTTGAAATACGAGAGATAGGGCTGGGCGTGAGATCCGGATCGATAGCAGACGCAGGCTCCATCTCCGAAGTCTTTCCATCAGAAGGAGGAATCGACAAGTCATGATTCTCGATATCTACACCAGGATTGGGCAGGATATCAATCGAAGACAAAGTATCATCAAGAGGAACCACTCCGAGAGCTTCTCTAGGAGGGGCAAAAGGGGAAGAAGCCAATTTGGGGCCATCATCCACAGGGACGCCTTCAGAAGCCAAGTTTCCTAGATTGGATCTACAAAACTTAATCGGATGACAAATATTACTACAAGAAGCCAACATCCTGAGGTGAGGAGCACAACTGGGAGCCTCAACTGACAAGATCTCAGAAGTAAACCGCACCACCTTTAAGAACGAAATTAGTTAGTTAGTTAGTTAAATGATCAAGGACTAATGTCCTTCCTAATTAGCAACGATAGCTAAATGGCATAGTCGAAAATCAGTTTAACCATTTTATGATTATCTAACTAGTGACGATAGTCACAAAACTTAGCTGGCAAAGATATTGGCCATCTAATGGTCAAAAACTCATATGTATATGCTCAGGGGTTAAATCATTCAATTAGTATCAATTAAAGAACAATGAATATTCGATAAAGAGAAATCTAAATCTATACATTAGTAAATAAGTTACATCATCCTCATTCACAAGTATAATATAGGGTCATGAAATTGAAGGACAAAAACTACTTGGTAATCCTATGGTTGATGGTCAAGATTAGTCCTTGAATCTAGAGAGCTTTGTTGTTCTTTAAAAAATTCAAGGCATTAGAGGTTACAAAGTCTCTGAAATTCCTTACATCCAATAAGCCAGTTGGAAAATTAGGGGATACCAAGAAGACTATTTTCTTCTAAAGATCGATCCCCACTTTGAATCGAGAATTGAGTAGAGATTTGATTTCTTTGGGTTGGACACTCTTCTTTAGTAGCTCCTCAAGCCTCAAGCATTTAGCTCTTAGTCCATCCACAACCCCAGCAACTATTGCCAAGTGTCATTTAGCTTTAATAGCTCTATCTTTGAAAGAATTGGTGTGGTCCCTAACAATAAAAACTTGGTCAACATAATTGCGGGACCTACTCCGTTATCGACCCAACTCTTTCTTAACACAAGCTAGTTGATCTTTAAAGAATGATGCCCTAGCTTCAATGACTACAACCTTGAAATCCAAACCCAAGACCAAGGATCAATATAAGATCAAGATGGGTGATCAATTTTAATATTCAAGCTAAAAAGCCTATCTCTGATTTGACGCACTAGGTTTTTAAATTGTAAAAGAAAAAAATTATTAGTGAGCTATTTGAAGACAAATGAATGACTCGGAATTAAAGGCTCAAAGAGTATCTATAGGGTTGAACAACCCTCTTTAGGTGCAAAACCTAACGATGATCTAGTTGAGTTTGGGTTTGGTGTAGACGATTGTCTCTAGCGAAGAAAAGGATGAGGCCTATGATGTAGGAAAAATTTTAAACCTAGGGTTTCTTATGAAGCCTTAGAATTTACAGAAGTTGAAAATGATAACAATGAATAAATAGCAAACTCTCTGACAATATTTACATGATTTTTGATCTAGAAGAAGTGGCATGAGATGCAAAAAGGCTAGGCAATGTCTCAATCGATATAGAAGAGCTAGAAATGACAAAAATTCTATGATCCATAAGAATAGGAGTGTCAATTGGCTCATCTTCACGTGAGAAATAATGTAGAGAACCATACTCCAACCTCAAAAGAACAATGAGAATTCTTTCTTTAAAATTTAGGATAAGCATCTCCTCTAAATAACCAGTGGAAGAAGAGAAGATAGTTGGATTTTCAAGATGAACAGATTCTTCAGCTTTCATCTCAGATAACTTGGCCGAAACCTCATCCACAACATTAAAAACCTCATCATTGTCCGAATGAAAAGCTAGTGAATATATTGTCTGGACATTAGGTAAATCGGAGACAACTTGGGGAGGGGAATCTATAAAGATGTCACCCTTCCTCTTAAAAGGACGGGAAAGTATATTAGCAATGGCTTCTCTTAAGAATAATGTACTAGCATACTACATCGAGAGCGGTTGGGATTAAAAAATTTCTAGTTTTGCACAACCTGCCGGCATTCTCTTTTATTTGTTCAATTCATGATCTAGTCATTGCACTCTCACTCTCAATAATCAGACCATAAAATGTAATATTGACGTTATCCTATTTATTCGATGGAATCCAGTTATCATGAACCTTGACCTAGAAGAACCTATTTTTTTTAGTTTTTTTTATCGAATTGGGGTTTTCACCATTTATTTTAAACTTTTTTTTAGAATTAGAGTGATTCAATTATTTTCTTGGTTAAAGTGAAAAATTGCTTTAATTACCTAGCATCTAACCTAAGACCCCATTGGCTAGAAAAAAAATATACACGATGTCACAATGTGTCTAAAGGCATCAGAATAGAAACAAGCAACTGAAATCTCTAAAATTTTCATTATTTCTATAAATTTTCTCACAAATGAAATAGAAAGGCTGTCATTTCAATAGGCCTCATATATAGCAATAAAGCTATCTCGAAGATAGTAAGCTCTCTCATCAAATGAAGGGACTCAAAATAGAAATGATAGAAGAAATATTATACTGATTATAGATGTTCAATAAATCATCCATGGTGAGGCAAGAAGTTATATCGGCGACGTTCTTTAAGGCACTTCAGGGAGTTATGGGAAATTGTTGAATTTTCATTCTAATATACTCAAAACGTTAATTCAACCTCCGAATATAGGGGATTAGTATTGGGTACAGTTCAAGATGAGATTAGCTTGACCTGTTCTGATGTGAGACCCACAAACCGTAAACCCATGGAGGAATAGGAAATGAAATTAAGAGATGGCCCATAAACTGTAAGCCTATCGAGTTGTTAGGTCCAGAACGAAATAAAATTCAACCAAACTATCGGATATTTAAATGGCTGAAATGCTAGTAATATAAAAGATCGAGATATCAAATGACCGTTAAATAAATTTGAATAATTAATCTAGACGAACAATTACATAAACTAAGAGATGAACGACCAAATCAAATAAACAGTCAATGCGTGCAATGGATAAGCATTAGATTCAAAATCTATATAACGGTTAGATCATTTGATTTCCAATCAATATAACTTTTTAATTAATGCACAATCATACATCTTAAAAATGGGCATGCTAATTGAAAATAATGATATAAATATGCCTATTTTTATCAAATAAGAGGATTGAATCTAAATCACTCATAATAATAACAAATACAAAGCTCCGGTTCTTTACACACTTACAAATCCCAAAAATCACGGTGCTAGGTATTCCATTTCTTACTCTCTCTCTAATCCATAGCCTCACATAATTTGTTATTTTCTTATAAATATTTTCGACTTAGGAGTTAGAATGTATTTTAAAAAATAAGTCCTATATTCTTTAACATTTTATTAATTATTATAATATGTAGGATTTGGATCAAAATATTCGAAGGTCCAACCTGATTTCATTCGAAGGATTATCCAAGTCCGCAATACACATTAACTGCTTCGTTCCATTTTCTTCTTTTGTCTCTTTTTTTGAGGTGGGCTTGAAGAAATTAGGTTTTTGCCCCCTCTAAATCTCAATACCTCGATCAAAGTTAGTAATCTTGGGAGTGATTACCATAACAGAGTCCTATTACCCCTGTAAAACATGGAAGAACTCACAGTAGTATGAAGAGGGATCTGCAAGATCGTGGTATTATCAGCTGAGATTCCTGTAAAATTTATTAAGTTCCGTTTCAGAGAATTAGAAGCATTAAGTTGCAAATTATTGGAAAAGGGGCTTAATTACTGGTTGATGTTGATAGCATGAAACATCAGGCGGGGAAGAAAAGCAGCACATTCAGCAAAGATGACAATTGGACACGATGGATTATTTGATTTTTTTTATATGTTAATTTGATGGAAAAAGTTGATATGTCTGATTAATTTATCGATTGCCTCCTTGAAGATGTTAATTGACTGGACTACACCATGTAACCTGACACAATTCCTTGGATGACGTAATTCCAAATACAGCGTATACTATTTTATAATTTACATACACGCTAGAGGGGACTCCTTTGTCAATAAGTAGGTTTCACATACAATAATAATAATAATAATAATA